>JAWHQI010000275.1:3735000-3765164 GCA_033032865.1 Dactylorhiza incarnata
TATATGTATATATATATACATATATATAAACTTATATATATATACATATATATATATACTTATATACATATACATATACTTATATATACATATATATATATATAAATACTTATATATATATTTATATATACATATATATATAAGTATATATATATAAGTTTACATATATAAGTATATACTTATATATATATACTTAAATATATACTTATATATATAGTATATATATTTATAAGTATGTATACATATATACTTATATACATATATAAGCACATAAGTATATATATGTATATACTTATATATAATTATAAGTATATAAATATACTTATATATATATATAAATATATATATATATATATACTTGTATATATATACTATATAAGTATAGATAGTATATAAGTATATATATATACTTATATACATATATATATATTTATATATATGTATACTTATATATATACTTATGTACTTATATACTTATATATATACCTATATATGTATACTTATATATATACATACTTATATATATAAGTATACTTATACATACTATATATATATTCTTATATATATATACTCTATAAGTATATATATATTTATATATATATATTTATTTTATATATATATATATACTAGATATAAGTATATATATAAACATATATACATATATATATATATAAGTATATATATAAGTATAAATATATATAATATATAAGTATACAGTATATATATAAATATATATATTTATAAGTATGTATACATACATATATATATAAATATATATATATATATAAATATGTATATACCTATAAGTATATATACATATATAAGTATATATATATAAATATATATAAGTATATATATAAGTATACTTATATATAAGTATACATATATAAGTATATATATAAGTATATATATAAGTATATAAATAAACATATATATATAGTTAAGCCAAGAAGATAGTTCTTCAACTTCTTCTAGTCGTACTGTATTAAGCCAAGAAGATATAATTCATTCTGATTTCCTTAACTGGTCTATTCCAACAGAACATATAGATAATATCTACAAAATTGGTACTTTTGATTTCAAAACAGCCTTTTCAGTAAAAACACATGAGGAAACTTTTAATATTCAACAACAATTTCAATCCACACCACTATTATCACATATAGCACTACAAAAGTATTCTGATCGTGGTTTTCGTTATATCCACTTTGGAATGATCCAAGTAGCGGTAAAACCATTAGTTCATATTGGAGTTAATATTCCTATTTATATGGCATTACGTGACAAGCGATTGTCTAGATACAAATCTTCTATTCTCGCTATGATTCAAACAAATATATGTAATGGCCCAATCTATTTTAATAGTATTCCAAATTTCACGGTTTCCCTTACAGACCCTTTAATCATGAATTCATTAATACTCGATATTCATTTACAAGGAAATGAATTTGAGAAATTAGCAGAACAATTTGCAATCATCTACCGCATTTACTTTAAACTCATGAGTTCCTGTTTAAATCCCAAACTTAAACTAGGAACAAACTTTTCTGACGAAACAGTCTTATTACAAATTGATGCTCCATTTTCCAAAACATTTTTACCTAAAAGATTAAAGTGGCATGAAATTACTATTCCAGATCAATTTAAAATTGACTGCCCCCAAAAACCGCAAAACATTGAACAAACGGAGATAACAGATGTCATTGAAGAAACAGATGGCACTGTTCTTATCCGATTCAACTCTTTTACGGAACGCACTTCAGCATCACGACAATCAAACTATATTCCTTCTCGATTCTCTACATCTCAATATGACTCTGTCTCACGTCTAGACATTCCAGAAACACCAACCCTCCATACACCGACAATCCATGTCAATTATACCTCTCCACTACCAGACGTTATCCAAACCACTGGTACGGCTTATTCTCCATCCTCTACGCATATGCGTACTAATGATATACATGTTATTACCCTCTTAAAACCCTTTAACCCCCAATTCGAAGAACTACTAACTGAGTTCCAAGAAGACTCCTCTTACTACTCTTGGTTCGAATCCTTCAGTGACACTACCAAACAAATAATTTACAAACAATGGAAATACGATAGTATTCGCTATAAATTAGAATTTAATTTTGAAGTATGGTTAGAAAATTATCTCCAACAGACAAACAACATTCCGTCACCCTTTATACAACCCGCCATTAATGTCCAAACCTCGTTACACACCAAATGGCGCCTTTCCGACAACACAACAGTTACTTCAATTACACCACCTTTACAAACACTACAATTGTCCACGCCCGATGGCCAGGACATCATCGCCACTCCTTTTCGAAAAGGTCGCGAAGGCGACGATAAAACTCCTATAATCCTAGAAGATATTAGAAAATTATATCAACAAAATAATTACTCCAACCAACTTCTCCACACTATCTCCACCCAGGTCGCATCCTTACAAACTGACACCAAACCAGTACAAACCCAAAAACCATCCACCAGTCATCAATTTCCATCCAATCACTCGGCACCTCATTTTCAGCCCCATAGCCTTCCTCTCGCACACGAACAAAGCCTTACTTTCGGAAATGAAACATTACTCCAAAAATTAAACCAAACCCTCACAAACCTTAATCACAATTTCCCTACTACTTCCAAGCTAAACACAATTGATCAACAAGATCAACCAACTGATAATGATTCATTACCAGCCAGTGAATCTGACAATTCTTTAATAAATCTCTTAAGCGATATCGAACAAGATCTCCAAAACGACCAACCGCCAAACCTTAATAAAATTCACCGACGTCCTCATAAATCCAATTTTCGACGATCTAACCAACGATGGATTAATCCCGAGACCAGAAACTACTACCCTCGCCCAACACCACCAGATATTCAATACGAAGAACGCGCCAAATTCCATTCAACACATTATGATGGCGGTTCCATCTACGAATGGAATATTGACGGTAAAAGTGAATATGAAATCCTGAATACCCTTCAAGAGATGGGTATGGCCAAAATGGCCTACAAAATCAAACGTTGCCCAGAAAAAGAAACTGCTAGTATTCTTGTTATTGGCTTTACTGGACAACTCAAATATTGGTGGGACAATTCTCTCACCATGGAAGACAAAAATACAATATTACAACATACAATAGACATTGAAGATGAAAACGGTGACATCAAAGCAGAATCTGATGCCTGTGATTATCTCATTGTCACTATTGCAATGCATTTCTTAGGAAACCCCCGGGAAGAATTAACCTCTTCAAAAATTTTTCTTACTAATATTCGATGTCCAACCCTCTCTGATTTTCGTTGGTACAAAGATGTTTTCCTTACTCAAGTCCTTAAACGACCTGATTCAAATGCACCATTTTGGAAAGAAAAATTCATCACTGGATTACCTTCTTTATTTTCCCAACGCATCATGCTCAATCTCCAAAAGGAAATGGGAACGGATCAAATTAATTTCAACCTCATGACTTATGGTCAAATATTTGCTTTTGTCAAAAGTGAGGCCTTGGCAGCATGCCAAGAACTCAAATTCCAGGCAAAATACGGTAGCAAGCGCCGCGAACTCGGTTCGTTTTGTGATGCATTCGGCATCACTGGCGTATCTGCCCCTTCAACTGCCCGACGAAAATCCCATAAGCAATTTTCTCGATCTAACCACTTGTATTCTAAAAAACAACCTTTTTCCTATTCTAAGGAATCTCCCACTTCCAAGCCATATCCTTATTTTAACAAACGACCACACAACAAACAACATTCAACTTCTATCACATGCTTCAAATGTGGCCAGAAAGGCCATATTGCGGCAAAATGTCGTAACAAAGGACGCATCAATGAAATCATTGATGATCTTTCTGACGTCAGTATCAATATCAAAACAAAATTAAAAAATAAAATCCTCCAAATTACAGATAATGACCAAAACTCATATAATTCATCCAGCTCTTCTGACCAAGACTCCACTTGCCTTTGCAAAAAACACATCAACATGAACAAAACAACTAAAACTGACACAAAAGATTTTATTTTTGACATGATCCAACAAATACCAGACCCCATTCAACAAAAACAACTTTTCGAACAACTACAAACCCTAGTCCTCCAAGACAATAAAATTTCACTAATAGAACCTTTTAGCATTTCCAAACTCTTTGATAAATATCCCCAAACATCTCGGCAAAAAACCCCACACATTAAGGATTTAAACACAGAAATACATAACTTAAAACAAGAAATTCAATTACTTAAATCCCAAATACATGCCCTTGATGTAAAACATCTTGCTCATGAAACCCAATTTTCTTTACTCCAAAGTTTGCTTTCCCCACTAACAAATGAACCTCCACCTTCTACATCATCTCTTCCCCCAATCACCATTTCACACACTCCCACAACTGATGCCTCTTTCCTTACCACCATTGATCGTATACAATTTCAAAAGTGGCTAATACACATTACCATCACCGTACATAATTTTACACAAACATTCATTGCCATGATGGACAGCGGCGCAGACCAAAGCTGCATCCGTGACGGCCTCATACCAACAAAATACTATGAACAAACAAACGAAGTTTTAATAGCTGCCAATAATTCACCCTTACAAATTAACGGCAAACTCACTCAAGCTTCCATTTGTAATGGACCATTTTGCTTCAAACACCAATTCATTATAGTCAATAATTTAAACACTGACATAATTCTTGGTACTCCTTTTCTTACACAAATTTATCCATTTCAAGTTTCTACAACGGGTATTACTACAAACGTTATGGGCCAAAATATCCATTTTAAATTTATCCATCCTGTTCGACAAAAACAGCTTAATCAATTGCAACAACATTCTATTTACAAACACATTAATCAAATTCGACAAAAACAAACCAAATTACTCTACTTAAAAAACGATCTATCTCATGCCCATATTAGCAACCAATTAAACACCCCACAAACTAAATTGCACATTCAACAATTAGAAGATTTATTCAAATCCGAGGTTTGTGCGGAATTACCCAATGCATTTTGGGACCGCAAAAATCATATCATCCGCCTCCCGTATGAAAAAGATTTTTCCGAAACAAATATTCCAACAAAGGCACGCCCAATTCAAATGAACCAAGAACTCCTTGAACTCTGTAAAACAGAGATCCAAACCCTATTAGACAAAAAATTAATCCGCCCATCTCACTCCCCATGGAGTTGTGCTGCATTTTATGTAATGAAAAATGCAGAAATAGAACGAGGTACTCCACGATTAGTCATTAATTACAAACCATTAAATAAGGTATTACAATAGATTCGATATCCCATCCCTAACAAACGTGATTTACTAAAACGACTTCGCAATGCAAAAATATTTTCAAAATTCGATATGAAATCTGGATTTTGGCAGATTCAAGTCGATCCCAAAGATCGTTACAAAACTGCCTTCACCGTCCCCTTCGGACATTATGAATGGAACGTTATGCCATTCGGATTAAAAAATGCCCCTTCCGAATTCCAACACATTATGAATGATATATTAAATCCATATTCCACCTTTTCAATTGTTTATATTGATGATGTTCTCATTTTCTCCAATTCCATCGACGAACACACTAAACATCTTAAAACATTTCTATACATTATAAAAAAGAATGGTTTGGTAATTTCTTTCCCAAAAATGAAATTATTCCAGACTCAAATTCGTTTTCTCGGACACCATATTCATCAAAACACAATTATTCCCATCCAACGCAGCTTGGAATTCACATCCAAATTTCCCGATATAATAAAAGATAAAACCCAACTCCAACGATTCCTTGGCTGTTTAAATTATATTTCTGATTTTATTCCCAACTTACGTCAACTCTGTGCTCCGTTATACCAGCGACTCAAAACAAATCCACTTCCATGGACATCTCACCATACTACTATCATACATACTATTAAAACCACAGTTCAAACACTCCCATGTCTCTGTTTACCTCACCCGCATGCCTTCATGATCGTTGAGACGGGCGCCTCCAACATAGGATATGGCGGAATTCTCAAACAACGTCTTCCACAATCCAAAACTGAAAATTTAGTCCGCTATCATTCTGGTATATGGATCGGACCACAAAAAAATTATTATACTATTAAAAAAGAAATCCTTAGTATAGTTAAATGTATTTTAAAATTTCAAGATGATTTAGTTAATAAAAAATTCCTTTTACGTATTGATTGTCAATCTGCCAAATTTATTTTACAAAATGATGTTCAAAATCTTGTTTCCAAGCAAATATTTGCCCGTTGGCAAGCTATATTATCTATTTTCGATTTTGATATTGAATACATTAAAGGCTCTCAAAATTCTCTTCCTGACTTCCTTACTCGTGAATTTCTCCAAGGAAATGAGCAAGTCACCGAAGTCAACTCCACAAAAGACTCAAACACCGCAGGATTACGCACTCAAAACACTTCCACCAGTGCCCGTTCAAAATAGGTTCACACCTCTTACCTATTCAACTGTAACTACTCAAAAATCCATCCCTATAACTCCTCTTCAAGTTAGTACAAACTATGCCACATCTGACCCCGCCTATATGGCACAACCCATCACTGACCACATTCAATTCACACATTTCTCCCAAACACCCCCTTATGATGCATTACAAAAACATGTTAGCCAAACCTTTCCACCAAATTCCTACTGGTTAGACGACCCGCTCAAAACCCAACGGTTCTATGAGCTCATACTCATTGACACTGGATCTGCCACCATCACTCATACAAATGACAAAAATAACCCCTCACAAATAGCATTTTCCAAATGTGTCATTCAACAGGTTATCGACTCCACCGCATGGTCCAATCCATGGACCCCACACTCATTTTCTGTTCCATTCAACCCACCCACATACAACTACCGCGATTACCAACTGGCTTGGTTCCGCGCTCTCCTCTACCGCCCTTTTTCCCATTCATGGTTCATAGTATTTCACAATACTTGCGCAACATCATTTCCCATCTGGTTCTACGATTGGTGGACCAGGTATGGTGCCTCTCAGCAAATATTACCTCTAACGCTTCATCAAAGTTACAAAACTTGGTGCGCCAAATCTCCTGGCCCCGCCTACAAAAAACCACTCCAATTCAACCGCTCCTTCAAAATCCCCTGGATATTCTGTTGGTCTTTTGCTATTACAAAAACCCATCCCGACGATTTCCTATTCTCACTCACCCGTACATTCAAGGTCAAATGGTGGCCAAAATTCAACGATAACTTTGCCTCGGAGAAAGTAATTCTCCATTACCTATCAACTGGCACTTTATCTCAAGTCAGTTCAACCCCACCACCTCCATCGCCCAAAATCTTACTTCCCCCTACACCACCTTCCAAATCTCCTCCTCTCCTCCCTTCGGATGACGAGGATGATGATTTACAAACATTTTTACAATTCCAAAAATTCAAACAAATGCAGAAACAACATCGTCTGCATTCCTCCACATCCTCAGCCGCCTCACCCTCAGCCAGTACTTCCAAACCTACACCAAACCCTTTTGGCGGTCTATTTACCCAGGCCCAGATCCCATACGATGATACTCTCGACCCATTTGATGAATAATCCTTCAAAACGGATTCATAACGCTATCAATAGAGCGGATTCAATCTATTGGCTAACCCGGTTCAAACGGTAACCGGTAAAGGTTTATCAAACCCGTTCATAGCTGCGGATTTGCTCAAAATCCGATAATCCTTCATGAGGATTCATAACGCTATCAATAGAGCGGATTCAATCTATTGGCTAACCCGGTTCAAACGGTAACCGGTAAAGGTTTATCAAACCCGTTCATAGCTGCGGATTTGCTCAAAATCCGATAATCCTTCATGAGGATTCATAACGCTATCAATAGAGCGGATTCAATCTATTGGCTAATCCGGTTCAAACGGTAACCGGTAAAGATATGTCAAACCCGTTGATAGCTGCGGATTTGCTCAAAATCCGAATCACCTGTATTGAGCCTCGGGGAGCCGTACAGAGCAACTATTCCAAGATGCTTTTCTAGCTCAAAAGACGCTCGCACTCACTCCTGCCGGCCATGCCTGCAATTATTCCTCTCAGCACTCAGCACGATTCCTGCCAGCACTCAAAGCAAAAGCAAAAAGAAGGCATCTTACTATTCCACGATGCCTGCCAGCTCCAAAGTCACCCATTATGCAAAAGCAGAAGGCATCTTACTATTCCAAGATGCCTGCCAGCTCAAAAGCCATCCACGCCGGCAATAATTCAAAAGATTCCTTACCAGCTGCTGCCCGTCTATAAATAAGAAGGCCATTTCCTCTTCCATCCCAAGTCCGAGCAGAGGAGGGAAGAACGAGAAGAAGAAAGCCTTCAGTTCTTTGTAATTTTCTAATTTTCTTCCTTTGTACCTATTTTATTGTATTTGTTTTTCTATCATATGTACTTCTGTAATATTAAATAATATTTCTAGTCGTATCTATTCCTGGGCTGTCGTTCTTATATACATATATATATATATAAATACTTATATATATATTTATATATACATATATATATAAGTATATATATATAAGTTTACATATATAAGTATATACTTATATATATATACTTAAATATATACTTATATATATAGTATATATATTTATAAGTATGTATACATATATACTTATATACATATATAAGCACATAAGTATATATATGTATATACTTATATATAATTATAAGTATATAAATATACTTATATATATATATAAATATATATATATATATACTTGTATATATATACTATATAAGTATAGATAGTATATAAGTATATATATATACTTATATACATATATATATATTTATATATATGTATACTTATATATATACTTATGTACTTATATACTTATGTACTTATATAAATATATATATAAGTATATATATAAGTATATATATATGTATATATATATACTTAATATATATATATAAGTATATATATATGTATATATGTATATATATATGTATACATATATATATATAATTACATATATTTGTATATATATATTAAGTATATATATATACATATATATATATAATTATACAATATATATATTAAGTATATATATGTATATATATTAAGTATATATATTAAGTATATATATTAAGTATATATATAAGTATATATATTAAGTATATATATAAGTATATATATTAAGTCATGCATTATATATATATTAAGTATATATATTAAGTATATATATTTAGTACATATATAAGTATATATATACATGTATATATATACTATATATATATACATGTATATATATACTTATATATATATATATATATTAAGTATATATATAAGTATATATACCTATATACTTATATATATATATTGTATAATTATATATATATGTAAGTATATATATATGTATATATATATACATATATATACATATATATATATGTATATATATATATATGTATATATATATATATACATATATATAAACTTATATATATATATACATATATATATATACTTATATACATATACATATACTTATATATACATATATATATATATAAATACTTATATATATATTTATATATACATATATATATAAGTATATATATATAAGTTTACATATATAAGTATATACTTATATATATATACTTAAATATATACTTATATATATAGTATATATATTTATAAGTATGTATACATATATACTTATATACATATATAAGCACATAAGTATATATATGTATATACTTATATATAATTATAAGTATATAAATATACTTATATATATATATAAATATATATATATATACTTGTATATATATACTATATAAGTATAGATAGTATATAAGTATATATATATACTTATATACATATATATATATTTATATATATGTATACATATATATATACTTATGTACTTATATACTTATATATATATACCTATATATGTATACTTATATATATACATACTTATATATATAAGTATACTTATACATACTATATATATATTCTTATATATATATACTCTATAAGTATATATATATTTATATATATATATTTATTTTATATATATATATACTAGATATATGTATATATATAAACATATATACATATATATATATATAAGTATATATATAAGTATAAATATATATAATATATAAGTATACAGTATATATATAAATATATATATTTATAAGTATGTATACATACATATATATATATAAATATATATATATATATATATATAAATATGTATATACCTATAAGTATATATACATATATAAGTATATATATATAAATATATATAAGTATATATATAAGTATACTTATATATAAGTATACATATATAAGTATATATATAAGTATACATATAAGTATATAAATAAACATATATATATATACTTATAAGTATATATATATATATTTATATAGTATATATATATATACATGTATACTATAGTATATATACTTATATATACTTATATATATACTTATATATATATATATACTTATATATATACCTATAAGTATATATAAGTATATGTATACTTATAAATATATATATTTATAAGTATATATATTATATATACTTATATATATACTTATATATATATACTTATAGATATATATATACTTTTAGATATATATATATGTATGTATGTATATATATAATTTATATATAAGTATATATATAAGTATATATATAGTAAGTATATATACTTATGTACTTATATATATACTTATATTTATTTACATATATTTATACTTATATATAAACTTATATATTTACATATATATTTATATATATGTATACTTATATATAGTATGTATATATAAGTATTTATATACTTATATATACGTATATATTTATATATCCTTATATATATATTTATAGATATTTATACTTATGTATATATATACATATATATATATATAAATATATATACTTATATAGTATATATAAGTATACTTATACATATATACTATAGTATACTATAGTATATATATAATATATAAGTATACATATATATAAGTATATATATAAGTATATATATAAGTATATACTTATATATGTATACTTATATATATATAATATATATATACTATAATATATATGTATAAGTATACTTATATATATATACTTATATATATATTATAGTATATATGTATATATATAAGTATATATACTATATATATACAATATATATACTTATATACGTATATATATTATATATACTATAATATACTATAGTATATATATACATATATAGTATATATATAAGTATATATATATATGTATATACATATATATATACTTATATAGTATATTTAAATATATATAGTATATAAGTATATATATACATATATACTATAATATACTATAGTGTATATAAGTATATAAGTACATAAGTATATATGTATACTTATATATAGAAGAATATATATATATATACATATATATATACTTAATATACTTATATATACTTATATATTCTTATAAGTATATATAAGTATATATATATGTACATACATATATATACTTATATATATACATATATGTATACATATATAGTATATCTATATATACTATACTTATATATACTTATATATACAAAGTATAAATATATTATATAAGTATATATTTATATATATATAAATATATATAAGTATATATAACTATATATACTTATATATATATGTATATATATAAGTATATATATATATTTATTTATATAAAAGTATATATATGTATATATATATAAGTATGGATATAATATATATACATATACACATATATATATACATACACATATGCATACTTATATATATATACATAAGTATATACATATATAAGAATATATATACATATACATATACGTATATATAGATATACATAAATATATATATATAAGTATATATATATTAATATATACTTATACTTTTAAATATATATATATATACTTATAGATATGTATACTTATCTATATATATATATATTTA
Organism: Dactylorhiza incarnata; assembly: GCA_033032865.1. Classification (NCBI taxonomy): domain Eukaryota; kingdom Viridiplantae; phylum Streptophyta; class Magnoliopsida; order Asparagales; family Orchidaceae; genus Dactylorhiza; species Dactylorhiza incarnata. Next base: position 3,747,019 of record JAWHQI010000275.1, read on the forward strand.
TATATATATAAGTATATATATAAGTATATATCTATATATACATATCTATTTATATACATATATATTTACATATACATATACATATAATATATATACATATACATATATACATACGAACATATACATATACATATATACATATAATATATATACATACAAATATATATATACATATATATATATATATGTATATATATAAGTATATATATATATATTTATTTATATATAAGTATATATATAAGTATATATCTATATATATAAATATATATATAGTTATAAGTCTATATATAGTATATATACTTATATATTACAGTATATATATAAGTATTTATTTATATATATTTTATATACTATATAAACTTATATATATACATATAAATATATACTTATATAAATATATATAAACATATATATATATATACACTTATATATATATATATCATTTTATAATATATATATTTACTTATAGATATTTATACTTATGTATATATATACATATATATACTTATATAGTATATATATTTATAAGTATATATATATAAGTATATATAAGTATATATACATATATAAGTATATATATAAGTATAAAGTACATAAGTATACATATATATAAATACATATATTTATAAGTATATATAAGTATATATATATATATATAGATAAGTATATATATATATAAGTATATATACATACATATATATATAAGTATATATATGAACATATATATAAGTATGTATATAATATATATACATATACATATACATACTTATATATACTTATATACTTATATATATACTTATATATATATATAATTATAGATAAATATACTTATATACTTATAAATATATATATGTATGAATATATATATATAATTTATATATAAGTATATACATATATATATAAGTATATAAATAAGTATATATCAATATATATAAATATATATATATATACTTATATATAAGTATATATATACTTATATATATACTTATATATATATATATACTATATAAGTATATATATACTTATATAAATATAAGTATATATACTAATATATATATATACTTATATATATACTATATAAGTATCTATATATACTTATATATATACTATATAAGTATCTATATATACTTATATATATATATAAGTATAAGTATATACATATACATATATATTTATACTATTCTATAAAGGAAAAACATGCTTTGGTTCAACATTCATAATGCCTATTATGCCCCTACTTTTAATATTTAATGACTGAATTTTTTTTTGTTTTTTAAGTTATTGATTAGAATTTGGAGGCGAAGTATGAAATGCTTTTAGGAGTTTCAACAAAAATTTCCCGCAGTCCCTTCTAGCCGGCTCCCAATCGCAATATTCTCCACGTGACATCCTTCTTCTCCAGACTCCTCTTCATTCCTCTTCATCCACGATCCAGGAAAAAATTGCAAACCAGCAGCGATACAAGGAAAAAGAGGGAAGCGTCCGACCTTGACGAACTCCTCCACGACACCGTCGATCGAGATTTGGAGGGAACTTTTGCTTCATAATTAAAAGTAAGACTTCTACTCTCACTCCTCTGACTTTCCAATGAGGATCTGGTTTCACCACTACTTAAGAACGCGTGTTTCACAGTTTCGGATCTCCATCTCAACCACTCAAAAAAATCCCTAGCCTCGCCCTCTTCACTCTGCCCTTGATCTCCATATCAGTTCCCAGCCGGCGGCCACTCTCGCTCTCAAACAAGCAACGTTCATCCATCCGAGAGAAGTACTCAGGAACCCGTCGGCATCCAACTCCGACGCCGCGCGTTCTTCCTTCGTGAGGGTCCAAGGTAAGCCATCTACATCTCCTTTACGTCCCCATCCTCTCCATCTACCCGAATTACATCTCAAAGATATTCAACTCAACCTCTGATCTTGACTCCCTACCTCGCAGATCTGCAAATAAAAAAAACTTCGCTGCCGCCGACCACTACTTCGCATATATTCCTTACTCTCCAGGTATCAGCAGGTGATACGTTAAAATTAGTTTTTTTGAAAAAGGTGTGAAGCCTTGCTTTCTTCTTTTATTAGAATTCGGCGGCGTTTTTGAAGAGTCCCGCGAGTAATCCTACTTCGAAGAATTACCCGTTATCCTATCGAAAGATAGAAGTAACGGCCTTTTCCTCTTTCGAAATATCGAAGATTACTCTTTGGCCGCGTCGCCAAAAGCTAAGTAGAAAAGATTGAAAAAGGGCTTTATGTTGAAATTAAAATTGAAAGCTTTTTGAAAATATTGTTGCAACAATTTTTTGAGTAGTTGCAACAATTCTTTAAGAGTGTTTTAAAACTTCTTTTACCTTGAGCTAGTTGCAACAACCAAAGAGGTGTTGCAACAAATTTTTTTAGTGTTTTTAAAAGAGAGTTTTTAAAAAGTGCTTTAGAGAGAAAGCTTTTGGGTTTATGTAATTATCCGGACTAAAATCAATAAAGGCAAGTGGACCTTATCGATAGTAGTATAGGATATTTCTTTTAAAATATCAAGGTCGTATTTTTCCAAGGTCGTATCGATTATTTCTACTTCTTAGGAACGCGCTATTATTTTATCGAAAAGAGTTTGAAATTGATTTTTATGATTTTATAGAAAAGCTAGTGACGAAAATGATAACTATCGCGGGCTTGGTGTGCGTTTAGCAAAAACCAAGAAAAGCGATGAAAAGAAAAAGAACGAAAACGTTAATTTAAAAAGTAGTTTTGCTTAGAATTTTTTAGGGTTTTATAAAACGATAATGATAACTACGGCGATAATAAGCGATTGAGCGGGTAGCGGAATTAAGCAAAAAGCAAATATATAAAAAATAAAAGACACACTAATTGAAAACGCACACACTCTACAGAATTAAAATGAAAGCTGTAAATTGCAGGAATTAAAGAAATGCGATCCCCACCCAAATAGGTAGAGGGGAAATAAATGCGTGAGCAAGTCCTATCCAAACGGATAGGCGGGAAATAAATGCGTGAGCAAGTCCTATCCAAACGGATAGGCGGGAAATAAATGCGTGAGCAAGTCCTATCCAAACGGATAGGTGGGAAACAAATGCGTGAGCAAGTCCTATCCAAACGGATAGGCGGGAAATAAATGCGTGACGGAAATGGAAACTATTCGATTACAAAAAAGGCGCAAACTTTATACTCATACACACACCCACTCTACGTTAATGAAATCTAATTAAAATAAAACAAATCTAAACTCATACACTCACACACACAACAATAATGAAACTAAGTTAAAAAGAAAAGAAAATCTACTCTCATACACACACACACACTTACAAAAAAAACAAAAAGAGAGTAAAAACACCAAATCAAAACAAAACAAAAAAACTATTTAAACTCCTACACTCACACACACTAATATGAAATCATCTAAAAATCACAACAAAGCTAAAAATAAGAAAATTACACTCATACACACACACACCCAAATTAAAATCACAACTTAACAAAAATTACAAAATTACATAAAACTAAAAATAAAAAGAAAAAGAACAAAAAGAGAACACACACACTTACAAAGAGAGACAATAATTACAAGCTTAATTTATTTCCATCAAAAAAGGGGTTACAAAACTAGAGAGAGAAAGTGCAAAATTACAAAAATTACAAAACACCAAAAATCAGCAAAATGGAACAAAACCTTAAGAGAAGCTCCCAAAATTTTGAACCCTTGGACTCAGCTGAAACTGGCTATTTATAGAAAAAATTTTAGGATTACACGCCCTCGGACACGGGCGTGTCTGAGGGCGTGACACGGCTTGGGGTGCGAATAGCCAGAACAACTGGATCCAGGCAGGCATCTGGAAGGCTTGACCGGCGACTTCGGAAGTACACGGGCGTGTTCTAAGTAACACGGGCGTGTTCTTCGTCGGCAGTGTGCTGGGCGTGACACCTTGCGTGTCCTTGTTCTTCTGGAAGAATTTGCTGAGTCACGGCCTCAGTCACGGGCGTGACCCGATCACGGCCGTGACATTGTGCGTGACATTGACATCTTGGCTCGAATCTAGGCTTGGTCATTCAACACGGGCGTGACTGATGTACACGGCCTCGGTCACGGGCGTGACTGAGGGCGTGACTTGATGTTTGAGTTGGAAAAAGAACAGGGAAAAGAAAATGTTAGGGATTAGTGAACACGCCCTTGGACACGGGCGTGACCAAGGGCGTGACTTAACAAAATTACAAAATTTTTATAAAATTAAAATAAAACTAAGTTAAAAACAAAAATAACAAAAACAAACATTTTATTCATTAATTTACATATATTATTTAGAAATCTAATTAAAATTATACTAAAAATTATAAAGAAAAATGCGTATATTTACTATTCATCAAACACCCCCATACTTAAGCTTTTGCTATTCCAGAGCAAAAGTAAGGGATACCTATAAGACGTTTAATAAAATTTCTAATTTACTAAAGTTTTTATTAAATCAAAAGTAAGATCGAAATAAATTTAGGGTATTTAAAGAGGTAAGTCCAAAACTATGAAAGTAATTTAAAAAGAGCGAAACATTTTTAGCGAGACTTCTAAAGTTAGCTAAATAGCGTCGATTATTGCAGTCTTTGGTACCTTTTAATTAGAATAGAATTATATAAAACTATAACCTTTTTTAAGAAAGTTTTTAAGAATAAATAAAGCCTACTAATTATGCTCTCTCAAACTTTTTTAAATTAAAATCTAGGTACAATTTTATTGGCTAAGGGGTAGGGGAAAAAAAGGTAGCCTTGGCAAAAAGAAGAGTGCTTGGATTTAGGGGTAACGGATTTTATCCTCTCACCCCACCTTTTTGGTGGCCTTTGCTTTGATTCCCAGCGTTGGTTTACGCGGGAGAATTGAAATCATTTCTCAACTTAACCCAATGCCCGTGTTTACGGAATTATTAATTTTTTATTCCCATTGACACGGGATTTCTTTTAACAATATTGGGTGCCTGTGTTTACGGAATCTCTTTATTCCCATTGACACAGGATTTCTTTTAAAACTCCTACTTTTATTATTTTTATGCCAAGCTAAAGGGTGTTTATAAGGGGGGTTTCAAGAGAAATTCTAGATTAAAAAAAATTTTTGAGAGCAAGTTTAGTAGATTAAAAACATTCCTAAAGTTTCACAAGTTTAGAGTTAGAATAATTGGATCTAAAGATGGTTTGCCAATATAATACAAAAACGAATCTATTTAGGGTTAACTCGAGGTAGTGCTAAAAATTTTGTTCTCAAATTGAATTAAAATCACAAAATATTTTTTACTACTAAAATTCCAAAAATTTAAATTTGCAAACTATGATACAAATAAAATGGTTTTAGTAAATCCAAAATAATGAAAAACGCTTAAAGATAAAACTAACCTAGCCTTGGAAATAACAAAAAGCTAAGTAGGGGTTCTATTTTATTTTTGGATTTTTGATAAGTTTTTCAGCAATTTTTTTTTTTTTTTTTAAGATATGATATATTTTTTTTATTTTGATTTTTCATAACAAAATACATATATAAATACAAAAAAGAGGAAGAAGAAAATTAAGAAAAGTTATATACAAAATATTTATGATTTTTTTTTTCTAGAATTTTTTTTTCATCATATATTTTTTTGATTTTTTAATTTTGTTAAAAATATGTACATTAATAGAAAAAAAGGAAAAGAAAAGGAAAGAGAGAAGGAAAAACATTTTTGGTGTTATGACAAAATGAATTTTGTTATAACAAATTTTTAAGTACATTTTTCATCATTTTTTTGGATTTTGATTTATTATTATAAATAAGGATTTTTATATACAAATAAAAGACATAAACATAAAACATTTATAAAAATTTTGTTTTTGTTTTTGTGTGTTTTTTAATTTTTTCTAAGTTAATTAAAGATTTTTTTGGATTTTTTCTAATATGGGAGGGGCAAAAATGATTACAAAAAGAGGGAAAACACGCCCCCATACTTAAAACCAACATTGTCCTCAATGTTGAAGGTAAGTGTGAGGAACGAAAATATTTACAAAAAAGGAAAGATGAAGATTTTAATTACAAAATAGAGAAAAAAATATATACAAGGATAGTTACAAAAAAAAAGGAACTCCACGAATATATACAAATTTTTTTTTTTTTGGGTTGTTTTAGTTTTTCGAAATGTACAAAACACGAATAGAATACGTATAAAAGAAAATAACATATATTTTTTGGTATGATAAAAATAAATTTTTATCATCTTTTTATGTGATTATTTATATTATAGGTATTTTTTTTTTTGGTTTTAATTTTAAAATATGCATGTTTTAAAATATATCTAAATTTTAAGAAAGATAAAATAAGGTAAAATAAAGAAAAGGCTTTAAGATAAAAACCAAGGAAGAAAGAAGAGAAATAAAAAGGTAAAAGCAACGGGGTTTTCTCGTTTCGAAATATCGACAAAAATCCCCTCTCGGGTCTGTCGAGTAATCCTACTTTGAGAAACTTCCTATTGTCTTATCTTAAAATTCCCAAAATTATTTTTGATTTTTGTTTTAAAGTTTTTGCATTATTTTATTTTGTTTTATGTTTCTTTTTTGAAAAAGAATGATAATTTAAAATATGCATAATTATTAATTTTATTATTTTTTATTATTTTGTTTTTTTATTTTTTATTTATTATTATTATTATTATTTTTGTTTAAGTTTATATTTTTTTTGAGATGAAAATTTATTTCATCATTTTCATTTTTGTTTGTTTTATAAAAAAAAGGAACGTAATTGGATAAATATGGGGGTGCCTCCCACGAGCGCTTTGTTTACCGTCTCGTAGCTTGACACGTTGGCGGGGTACGATCTTTTTAGAGGTGGGGGAGGGGTATGGAATTTAACTTCCCTCCCAGTTGATCCCCCGCGTGGTAGAGTTTTAGTCGGTGACCGTTAACTTTTAAGTCGCCTTTTTCCGGGTGGGTGATAAGGACGGTCCCGTATGGCCAAACCTCTTTCACTTGAAAGGGGCCGGACCAACGGGATTTTAGTTTCCCCGGAAAAAGACGAAGACGTGAGTTATAAAGAAGGACGAGATCGCCCGGCGCAAATGATTTTGGAAATTTAATTTTGCGGTCGTGGTAAAATTTCGAGCGTTCCTTATAAAATTTATTACTCTCGTAAGCGTTCGCACGCCATTCATCGAGTTCGTTTAATTGGAATTTCTGGTTTTCGGCGGTTAAATTATGATCGAGATTTAAGAGTTTTAACGCCCAAAAAGCACGGTGCTCTAATTCTACGGGCAAATGGCATGCCTTGCCGTAGACTAATCGATAAGGCGTACAACCGATTGCGGTCTTGTACGCCGTACGATATGCCCACAGCGCGTCGTCTAATTTAAGTGCCCAATCCTTCCTATTAGTTGAAACAGTTTTTTCTAATATGCGTTTGATTTCCCGATTTACTACCTCCACTTGGCCGCTCGTTTGGGGGTGATAGGCGGTGGCGAGCTTATGCGTGACGCCATATTTGGTTAATATTTTTGCAAACTGGGCGTTGCAAAAGTGCGTACCCCTATCACTAACTATCGCATGGGGCGTACCGAAGCGAGAAAATAATTTTTTAAGAAATTTGACGACGACTCTCGCATCGTTGGTGGGGAGAGCTTGCGCTTCCGCCCACTAGATACGTAGTCGACCGCCACTAAAATGTAGCGATTTGTATATGAAGGAGGCAGGGGGCCTATGAAATCTATGCCCCATAAATCGAAAATCTCGCATTCTAAATAAAAATTTTGGGGCATCTCGTCGCGACGAGAGATGTTACCCGACCGTTGACAGCTATCGCACGCGCTCACAAAAGTGTGAGCGTCTTTGAAGAGAGCGGGCCAATAAAAGCCCGCCTCCAGCGCCTTCTGAGCGGTCCGGTTGGCTTGATAATGCCCCCCGGCCGGCCCTTCGTGGCAGTGCCACAAAATTTGCGCACCCTCCTCGTTCGAAACGCATCTCCGCACGATTTGGTCCGCGCAGACGCGAAATAAGAAAGGGTCCTCCCAAAAGTAATTTTTCAAATCAGAAAAGAATTTCTTCTTTTGCTGTTTTGAAAAGTCTTTCGGGAGCACCCGCGCAACTAAATAGTTGGCGTAGTCTGCGAACCAAGGCGAGGGAGAAGTTTTTAAATTATTTAAAGCTAAAAGACGCTCCTCGGGAAATCGATCATCGATTTCCGGTTTGAAGAGCGCTTCCGCGATTGGGTGCTCTAAACGAGAAAGGTGGTCGGCCGCTAAATTTTCGGCCCCCTTCTTATCGCGGATCTCTAAATCAAATTCTTGTAATAGGAGGATCCATCGAAGAAGGCGGGGCTTAGCGTCCATTTTTTCTAATAAATATTTAAGTGCGGAGTGGTCGGTAAATATTATAATTTTAGAAAGCGTGACGTAGGGCCTAAACTTATCTATGGCGAAGACGACGACAAGGAGTTCCTTTTCCGTTGTCGTGTAATTAGCCTGTGCGGCCGTGAGCGTGCGGGACGCGTAGTAGATAGGATGAAAATATTTATTAACGCGTTGACCTAATACGGCCCCTACTGCTATATCACTTGCGTCGCACATAATCTCAAACGGAAGGGTCCAATCGGGCGCCACCAGAATGGGAGAATGGATAAGTTTATTTTTTATGGCATTGAATGCCTCTACGCACGCATTATCAAAAATAAATGGAGATTCCTTCTCCAGGAGGTGGGTTAGCGGTTTTGTTATTTTGGAAAAGTTTTGAATAAACCGCCTATAGAAACCCGCGTGGCCAAGAAAACTACGGATTGATTTTATACTTGAGGGCACGGGGAGTTTTTCAATTATTTCGACCTTGGCCTTGTCGACCTCCATCCCTCTTTCAGAAATTTTGTGGCCGAGAACTAAGCCTTCTCGAACCATAAAATTACACTTTTCCCAGTTTAAAACCAGGTTCGTGTCTTCGCATCGTTGGAGGACTCGATCTAAATTTTGGAGGCAGTTTTGGAAGGAGCTTCCAAAAACCGAGAAGTCATCCATAAAGACTTCCATAATATCCTCTACGAGCTCTCCAAAGATCGCCATCATACATCGTTGAAATGTAGCTGGCGCGTTGTAGAGGCCGAATGGCATCCTTCGGTACGCGAAGGTACCGAAGGGGCACGTAAAGGTTGTTTTCTCCTGGTCTTCGAGGGAGATAGGAATTTGTAAAAATCCCGATAGACCATCAAGAAAACAATAATAAGGATGACCCGATAGTCACTCCAAAATTTGATCGATAAACGGTAACGGAAAGTGGTCTTTGCGGGTGGCATCATTTAATTTTCGGTAATCGATGCACACCCTCCAACCCGTAACAGTACGAGTTGGAATTAATTCGTTATGTTCATTTGCCACTACCGTTATACCGCCCTTTTTAGGCACGACATGAATGGGACTAACCCACGTGCTGTCGGATATAGGGTAGATAATCCCCGCATCCATTAATTTTATTACTTCAGCCTTAACGACCTCCTGCATATTTGGGTTTAATCGTCGCTGAGGCTGGATGGTTTTGCGGGAATTATCTTCTAAGAAGATTTTGTGCGTGCAAAAAGAGGGATTTATCCCCCTAATATCGGAAATCTGCCATGCAATTGCATGGCGATGCTTGGACAAAACTTTAACTAATTCGGAAGTTTCCGAATCAGATAAAGAAGACGAAATAATAACCGGGAGTTTTAAGTCCGCGGCGAGAAAAGCGTATTTTAAATGGTCGGGGAGTGGCTTAAGCTCCAAGACCGGGGGTTCTTCGTAAGAAGTTGTTATTTTTAAACTTTTAGAATTAAAAGATTCGAAAGGCGAATCTGGCGGTAGCTCGTCCAAAGGGGCGAGGTCCGCCAAATCCGGTTCGTCTAAATTTAAAGCGAGTAATTCATAAAGCGAAGAACACTCATCCTCGAACGCGGATTCTAAGTGAAAGCAAGAATCATCGTTCGATAAAGAATTTCGCATCGAGGGATTAATAAGAAGGGTAACTTCGTCGTCCCCTACCCGAAGGAGGAGGCGACCGTTACTCACATCAATTAATGCGCGGGAGGTCGCGAGGAAAGGGCGACCGAGGATAATTGGTACCTCGGCGTCCTCCTCAATGTCGAGGATGACGAAGTCTACCGGGAAGATAAACTTGTCAACCTTGTCCAGAACGTCCTCCACTACCCCGATATGATATTTTATCGAGCGATCCGCGAATTGGATGCTCATTTTTGTTGGGGTGGGAACACCCAAATCTAGTTTTTTAAAGAGGGAGAAGGGCATCAAATTGATGCTCGCTCCCAGGTCCGCTAGGGCGTACTTTATTAATAAATTGCCGAATAGGCACGGGATGGAAAACCTTCCCGGGTCGTTTAGTTTTGGCGGCAATTTATTAAGTAGGACCGCCGAGCATTCCGCATTTAAGGAAACACGCGAAATACCCTCGAGCTTCTTTTTATTAGAAAGGAGCTCCTTAAGGTATTTCGCATATTTCGGCATTTGTGAGAGTGCCTCGCAGAAGGGGACGTTAATTTGAATTTGTTTAAAAATTTATAAAAACTTTTTGTAATGTTCGTCCTCCTTCTCTTTATTAAGATTTGCGGGGTACGGAATTTGCGGGCTCGAGACGCCCGGCGCTAATATTTTTTCCGTATCTACTAAAATAAAAGACGAGGGTGCAGGGGTCGGAGGCGAAACAGTTACCTGATGCTCAACCCGCAATGGGGAGTCGACCTCCTTGCCGCTGCGAAGGGTAATGGCGTGGGCATTTTCACGCGGGTTCTGCTCTGAGTTCCCCGGTAGTGCTCCAAGTGGCCGCTCGGAGACCATTTTTGCAAGCTGTCCAACCTGCATTTCTAAATTTTTTAGCGATCCGGTTATATTCCGGATATTTGCGTCGTTGGAAGCCATGTATTTTGCAAAAAGCTCCTCGAGCGGAGAAGGTTTTGGAGGAGGAGGCGCAAAACCCTGCTGAAATCCTTGGGGATATCCATGCGGAAATCCTTGTGGGATCGCAGGTGGAGGGCGTTGCGCATTATTAGGGTTACTCCAGGAGAAGTTCGGGTGACTCCTCCAACCCGGGTTATAGTTATTACTATATGGGTTGAAGGGCGCCCGCACTTGGTTACCCACGTAATCCACCGATTCCTCGCTTAAATTATTGTTATTATTAATATTATTATTAAGATTATTATTATTAAGATTATTAAAATTATTATTATTATTATTTGGATTATTAAAATTATTATTATTATTATTATTAGGATTATTAGCCCAAGCGGGAGTGGAGGAGGAAGCAGTCATCTCCGCCACTTGCTTACTTAGCCGCTCTACCTGCGAGGCTAAGTGAGTAGTGGCATCCACTTCGAAAATACCAGCCGGTTTAGGAGGACGCGACCTTGGCACGTTCCATTGGTACGCGTTCATGGCCATTTCTTCGATCAGAGCTTGAGCGGCCTCCGGGGTTTTGTTGTTTAACGTTCCCCCGGCGGCTGCGTCGATCATCTGTCTCGTTAAAAAATTCAAGCCGTTATAGAACGTTTGTACCTGAAGCCAAGTTGGTAGCGCGTGATGAGGACACCTACGCAAATATTCTTTAAAACGTTCCCAAGTCTCGTAGAGAGACTCGGAATCGAATTGAATGAAGGATGCGATATCGGTGCGTAATTTAGCGGTTTTTGACGGAGGAAAATATTTAGTTAGAAAATTCTCCGTCAATTCGGCCCACGTGGTTATGGACCCTCTCGGAAGAGAAGTCAACCACGATTTCGCCTTTGTCCGCAGGGAAAAGGGAAATAAGCGCAAGCGAATGGCGTCATCGCTGACGCCATTAATCTTGAAGGTGTCGCAAATTTCTAAAAAATTATTAAGGTGTTGGTTTGGGTCCTCATCTGGCAAACTGTCGAACTGAATCGACTGTTGTACCATTTGAATTATACTGGATTTGATTTCGAAATTATTATTAGCTACCGCAGGGCGGGTAACGCTCGATCCTGTATCCTCTAAATTTGGCCTAGCATAATAGGCCATGGTCCTCGGTGGGGCCGCATTTAGATTAGGATCGCCCATCACGCCTATATGTATATCGCCGACGGATTCTTCGGGATCTATTTGTAGATTTTGATTATGAGATCGGCGGCGCTCGTGAAGCGTGCGCTCGATTTTGGGATCAAAAGGTAATATTGGATTATCCGAAGATTCGCCTCGGGTCATACACTATTTTTTTTAATTAATTTTTTGAAGAGTTTTTTTTTCTTTTATTTTTTTCTTTTATAGATTTTTTTGATGTTTTTGTTTTAGAAATATTTTTACAAAGATGAAAAAGAAAGGAAAGAAAGTAAAAGAGAATAATATATTTTTTGGGTTTTTCTTTACTTAAGTAAAATATATAAATATATATTTTTTTGGGTTTGATTTTTGTGGGGCTTTTATATGAAAATATATGTAGCTGTATTCGAAAATATATGTAAAAAAGGAAAATTGAAAAATATAAGTATATATATATTTTTTGATTTTTCTTTACTTAGATAGTATATTTTTTTTTAGTTTTTGGTTTTTTAGATAGAAAAAGAGATGAAATATAAGATAAAATTAATAGCGTTTCCTATTTCAAAATAACGACACAAGTCCCCGGCAACCGCGCCAAAAACATGATGCGTTAAAATTAGTTTTTTGAAAAAGGTGTGAAGCCTTGCTTTCTTCTTTTATTAGAATTCGGCGGCGTTTTCGAAGAGTCCCGCGAGTAATCCTACTTCGAAGAATTACCCGTTATCCTATCGAAAGATAGAAGTAACGGCCTTTTCCTCTTTCGAAATATCGAAGATTACTCTTTGGCCGCGTCGCCAAAAGCTAAGTAGAAAAGATTGAAAAAGGGCTTTATGTTGAAATTAAAATTGAAAGCTTTTTGAAAATATTGTTGCAACAATTTTTTGAGTAGTTGCAACAATTCTTTAAGAGCGTTTTAAAACTTCTTTTACCTTGAGCTAGTTGCAACAACCAAAGAGGTGTTGCAACAAATTTTTTTAGTGTTTTTAAAAGAGAGTTTTTAAAAAGTGCTTTAGAGAGAAAGCTTTTGGGTTTATGTAATTATCCGGACTAAAATCAATAAAGGCAAGTGGACCTTATCGATAGTAGTATAGGATATTTCTTTTAAAATATCAAGGTCGTATTTTTCCAAGGTCGTACGATTATTTCTACTTCTTAGGAACGCGCTATTATTTTATCGAAAAGAGTTTGAAATTGATTTTTATGATTTTATAGAAAAGCTAGTGACGAAAATGATAACTATCGCGGGCTTGGTGTGCGTTTAGCAAAAACCAAGAAAAGCGATGAAAAGAAAAAGAACGAAAACGTTAATTTAAAAAGTAGTTTTGCTTAGAATTTTTTAGGGTTTTATAAAACGATAATGATAACTACGGCGATAATAAGCGATTGAGCGGGTAGCGGAATTAAGCAAAAAGCAAATATATAAAAAATAAAAGACGCACTAATTGAAAACGCACACACTCTACAGAATTAAAATGAAAGCTGTAAATTGCAGGAATTAAAGAAATGCGATCCCCACCCAAATAGGTAGAGGGGAAATAAATGCGTGAGCAAGTCCTATCCAAACGGATAGGCGGGAAATAAATGCGTGAGCAAGTCCTATCCAAACGGATAGGCGGGAAATAAATGCGTGAGCAAGTCCTATCCAAACGGATAGGCGGGAAATAAATGCGTGAGCAAGTCCTATCCAAACGGATATGCGGGAAATAAATGCGTGACGGAAATGGAAACTATTCGATTACAAAAAAGGCGCAAACTTTATACTCATACACACACCCACTCTACGTTAATGAAATCTAATTAAAATAAAACAAATCTAAACTCATACACTCACACACACAACAATAATGAAACTAAGTTAAAAAGAAAAGAAAATCTACTCTCATACACACACACACACACTTACAAAAAAAACAAAAAGTGAGTAAAAACACCAAATCAAAACAAAACAAAAAAACTATTTAAACTCCTACACTCACACACACTAATATGAAATCATCTAAAAATTACAACAAAGCTAAAAATAAGAAAATTACACTCATACACACACACACCCAAATTAAAATGACAACTTAACAAAAATTACAAAATTACATAAAACTAAAAATAAAAAGAAAAAGAACAAAAAGAGAACACACACACTTACAAAGAGAGACAATAATTACAAGCTTAATTTATTTCCATCAAAAAAGGGGTTACAAAACTAGAGAGAGAAAGTGCAAAATTACAAAAATTACAAAACACCAAAAATCAGCAAAATGGAACAAAACCTTAAGAGAAGCTCCCAAAATTTTGAACCCTTGGACTCAGCTGAAACTGGCTATTTATAGAAAAATTTTTAGGATTACACGCCCTCGGACACGGGCGTGTCTGAGGGCGTGACACGGCTTGGGGTGCAAATAGCCAGAACAGCTGGATCCAGGCAGGCATCTGGAAGGCTTGACCGGCGACTTCGGAAGTACACGGGCGTGTTCTAAGTAACACGGGCGTGTTCTTTGTCGGCAGTGTGCTGGGCGTGACACCTTGCGTGTCCTTGTTCTTCTGGAAGAATTTGCTGAGTCACGGCCTCGGTCACGGGCGTGACCCGATCACGGCCGTGACATTGGGCGTGACATTGACATCTTGGCTCGAATCTGGGCTTGGTCATTCAACACGGGCGTGACTGATGTACACGGCCTCGGTCACGGGCGTGACTGAGGGCGTGACTTGATGTTTGAGTTGGAAAAAGAACAGGGAAAAGAAAATGTTAGGGATTAGTGAACACGCCCTTGGACACGAGCGTGACCAAGGGCGTGACTTAACAAAATTACAAAAACTTTACAAAATTAAAATAAAACTAAGTTAAAAACAAAAATAACAAAAACAAACATTTTATTCATTAATTTACATATATTATTTAGAAATCTAATTAAAATTATACTAAAAATTATAAAGAAAAATGCGTATATTTACTATTCATCAGCAGGACACCCCATAACAATCATTTATTCCTCTTTAGGTACTTCACATTCCCATCATCCATTTACCTCCTTAACAGCTGAATTTTTTTTCTTATATCTGATTTCTTATGGTTTGCCCCAATCTAAATATGTCAAATCTGTTTTTATTTTTGGCTTTGCATAGCATTAATAAAGACATGTTCTGCAGAGTTTTGGATGAATAAAGCTTTTGGGTTCTTCGATCGCAAACTCTTGGATTTTTCTATTTTTAAAGCCTTAAAGGTATGCTGTCACCTAAAATGTTCTGCTCTTTTTCTTTTTAGGGATTTGCTCCAATCTATAATATTTTATAATTGTTATTTAGTTGAATTTTGCTTTATGATATTTCAAAATCTTGGTATTCCATTTACTGATAGATATGGGGATACATTGTGCTGGTAGATATTTCAAAGTCTTGTAATTTCATGTAGTTAACACCAACTGCGTTAATCTCAGGTTCAATAAATGTAAACCGTTTATATTTCTTTGGTATTTCATGGCTTTCTATTATGCATGCAAAAATTATGCTACTTTTTATTAATTGGGCATGCATAAATTATGCTACTTTTTATTAATTGGGTATGATGATTGAATTAACAATTTGAAATAAGAGGTAAAAATGTTCTGATTTAATTTAAATCATGTTGATTAATTAGGTGAATATCGTTCTTGATCCATTTATATCAGCTTAAAAATTTTCATTTTGTTCAATTCCAAACATGATATTTATTTTAGTAAATTTTCTTTTTGCTCAAATGCGGGCTCGAATTCAGGCGCAGCCCGCTCGAATGCGGGCACAACCCGCTAAGAGTCAGCTAGCACGGGCTAAGAGTCAGCAAGCATGTGGTAAGAGTCCTGCGGTATTGCAAAACAATCTGATCTACGCGGACTAATAGAACAATCATGCGCAATAATTTGGGATGAAGCGCCGATGGCTCACAGGAAGGCATTTGAAGCGTTTGATCGTACATTTAAAGATGTGCTTGGGGTAGGCCTGCCATTCAGAGTGAATTGTATGTTTTCAAATGCTAAAGTTTACTTTCTCTACATGTTAAACTCACTTTACCCAATCTTGATTGTTTTGAAAATGTCTACCATTTCCTCAGGGGACTGACTTCTGGAATGAGTCTTCCAACTGCTACAAATAGTAACTGATGTATCTGCTTCGTACAAGTTTTAGTTTTTTGTTTATCTTTCCTAATTTGAATCTTATCAATGAAGGAGTTTACGGCTCATTTGGTTAAATGAAAATTAAAATCCAGTCTAAAATTAGGTTCCAATATAAATTAGCATTTATTGGTTATTTTGTTTCCAAACTTTATTCCAAATAAGCATTGCGGTTCGATTTATCTTAAATGTCAACCCATGAAAAATTTGTTGAGATGCTATCATTCTAAATATTTTTGCTTGCCATCTAAATAATGCTAAAGATTTCTTTTATTTTTCTGTACTACTTCAGCTTTCTTTTCATTGTGATCTCTCATTCCCATTCACAAATGTGGCCACCCAAGACAGGTGTCGCCCCCCACGATAAATGTTGTCACACACGACAACTGTTGCCCTCACGTCAAATGTCTTCCCCATGATAAATGTCGCCCACATTACAAATGTCGTCCTCTATGATAAATATCGCCCCCACGACGAATGTCGCCCCCACGATGAGGGTCGCCCCCACGACGAGGGTCGCCCCCACGACGAGGGTCGCCCCCACGATGAGGGTCGCCCCCACGATGAATGTCGCCCGCATGACTAATGTCGCCCCCACGTCACTACAACAAAATTGCTTTACGGTGACATTTTTTTATGTCTTTAGTGACAATTTCAAAGCGTCGCGATACTTTTCGTGACATTTATAATAACGTCACAAAATCGTCGTGATTGCACATGTCGCCGTAGCTCATTGCGATGCTTTCCAAAAAAACGTCGTGATTGTCAGTTACTCTACTGCGACATTTTTTCCAAAAACGTCATGATTGGCAATTATTCTACCGTGACACTTTAAAAAAAAACGTCATAATAAGTAATTGCTCTATCGTGACAGTTTTCCAAAAAATGTCGCAAAAGATGTTCATCCAACTACAACGTTTCTTAGCCAACGTCAACAAAGCCAAAACTGTACAACAACATTTTTTTTTCCAAAAAAAACGTCGCAAAATATTATACTTTAAAAAAAAATGAAAAGAAATTATGATAATACTTCTCAAATAATCTAAATACTAATCAAAACTCATTTAAACATTTAAAATCTCAAAATCTTAAATACTACCATAAATAATATTTATTATAAAGATATCTACTTATGACAAATATTTTAATTATTTTAAGAGTGATATTAACAGATATTAAGAAGATTGACCAACAAGCATAATGAACAACACATAAAAAATGCATCATGAATGGAAACAATGAAAGGAATAAATCATATTTATCATTTTTAACTACTGAGAACAACATACTATTCCCCCCCAAAAAATTATAATTTAATTGTAAAAAATACTGTTATATTACATGTCAAAATTTAACAAATAAAAAATTCCAAAATTTAAATGTCAGCAAAATATCCAAAACATTTGTGACTTTCACAAACATGACATTATTTACATAAGAAGAGGTGAGTAAAGTCTTCATTTTGTGGAGTAATGCATTGTCTGTTGAAATGCCACATCTTGATGAGGATTGCACCTCATCTTTCTTCAATTTCTTGGCCTTCTCAAGTGTAACGTCCCCAACCTGTATGAAAAAAACAACATCATTAATTTAATATATCATATATTTGAAAATATTTGACATACAAAAGAATAAACTTTTTCTTGATGAGCATTTGCAGGAGAATTCCAAATATACTCAGTAACTTCAATTTTACCTACTGTATGGTAGATTAAAAACCCAGTATTTCAAACTCCCTTTCCATTTTACAAGCCATCCTTTCCATCTTGGCCTTCTCAAGTGCAACCCGCTTGAATGAAAAGCAGGCGAAGCCCGCTTGGTTACGGGCGAAGCCCGCAACGGCGCATCGAGAACGGGCGTAGCCCGTTCGAAGATGCTAGTATATATATAAGTATATATATATATGTATATACATATATATGTATATACATATAAATATACTTATATATACATATATATACTTATATATACATATATATATA
>JAWHQI010002747.1:5000-26524 GCA_033032865.1 Dactylorhiza incarnata
GAAGTCTGTAGTGCTCTCGGAAAATCCTTTGATTTTCTCGAGAAGTCTTCTTTGCTGATATTTTCCGAGAAAATCTTTCCTCTCGAGAAGTTGATTCGATTTCTCGAGAAGTTCTTGTTTCTTCCGAAAAGTTTATTTTATCTTATTTCTCGAAAAGTTCCATGTTCTCGAGAAATCCTCCTTTCTTTCTCGCGAAGCTCTGTCAATTTATTTGAAAGCTTTTTTTTCCGAGATCCAGCCGTGATTTCTCGAGAAGTCTTCTTTCTCTCGAGAAATCTGTTTCTCGTTCCTTAAATCTATTTTTGCCGACTTCTGTCTTCCGTCTGTTTGACGTGACTCCTTTTCTAGCTTAAGGCCTAAATATTCTATTTAGACCTTCTCCTATAAAAGGCCCTCTCTCTTAAGATTTGAAATAATAATTATTCTTTTGAGAATCGTTCTGACCTGATTTCTCTCCCAAATCGCAAAGAACGTGAAAAGCGCCGCTCGCCGTCGCCTACGATTGGAGATCGTTCTTCTCATTGGAGTTGTCGATTTCTTTCAAGAAGGGTTCGATTGATCCATACTCAGGTTCTACAATCTCTATTGGATCGTTTCGGTTTGCCAAAGACAGATTTGAAGGATCGTTGTTCTTCCTCATCATTCTCAAAAGCCATTCAAGAAGAAGGAAGAAAACCCCTCTGTTATTCAGATTTGGTTTAGTATTGTTTAAACCCTTATCAATCTTTTGTAGGAGTTGTTATCTCCGAGTTGTAGGAGAGGTTGTTCTCCGAGTTGTAGGAGAAGTTTTCTCCGAGTTGTAAGAGAGGTTCTCTCTGAGTTTGTAGGAGTTTGACTCCGAGACTGTAGGATCGTTCTTGATCCGAGTTTTAGTGAAGTAGTCATTTCTAGCGGTGGTGCTAGATTGGCGAGGCCGGCAAGTGGAGTACCCAAGTACGGGGAACCACTATAAATTCTTGGTGTTATCTGTGGCTGTGATTAATTTTATGTGCTGTGCTTTACGTTTATTTTTAATTCTGCAAAAGACGTAGAGATCACCTATTCACCCCCCTCTAGGTGATTTAGGAAGGCAACTAGATACTTCAATTGGTATCAGAGGGACGTTGTTCGTTGCTAGGTTATCACCTTGAACAGGATCCATCCTTCTAGTTGCTAGCAAGCCATGGATAGAGTCAAGGAATCCTCTCTGAAATTGCCCATTTGCACTAAGGCCAACATTCCTATGTGGAAGGAAAGAGTCCGTTTTTATATGGAAGCTGCAGATCCCAGAATCTTCCAAGTCGTGGAAGAAGGTCCTCATGTGCCAATGACCGCTTCGTCAACAAATCCTACTGTTCAGATACCTAAGAAAATGATGGATTTGACTAAGGATGAGATAGCTCTTGTTGCTCTTGACAAGAAGGCTAAAAACATAATTGCAAGTGCAGTGGACGATTCCATGTTGCAAAACTTAATCCACTGGAAATCAGCCAAAGAAATGTGGACATCCTTAATCGTTCTAATGGAAGGTACTGACGAGGTAAGAGAAGATAGAAGGTCTCTACTTAATCAGAGTACAAGGCGTTCAAGCAGAATAAGAAGGAGTGCATTGCTGATCCGAGTTTTTTTTGAAGGCGCGGCACCGGGCAGAACAATTGTGAATCGCATAGTTTAGGTAATATACGCAGAACACGCGCCTTTTGAAAATAGACGTCCTATATGACATTTTTAGGAAAAGTGTTCAACATGAAAGTTGTAGATCTCGTCAAGATCTACAACTTTCATGTTAAAAACTTTTCCTAAAAAATGTCATATAGGATGTCTATTTTCTGAAGGCGCGGCACCGGGCAGAACAATTGCGAATCGCATAGTTTAGGTAATATACGCAGAACACGCGCCTTTTGAAAATAGACATCTTATATGACATTTTTAGGAAATGTGTTCCACATCAAAATTGTAGATCTCGACGAGATCTACAACTTTCATGTTGAACACTTTTCCTAAAAATGTCATATAGGATGTCTATTTTCTGAAGGCGCGGCACCGGGCAGAACAATTGTGAATCGCATATTTTAGGTAATATACACAGAACACGCGTCTTTTGAAAATAGACGTCCTATATGACATTTTTAGGAAAAGTGTTCAACATCAAAGTTGTAGATCTCGACGAGATCTACAACTTTCATGTTGAATATTTTTCCAAAAAATGTCATATAGGATGTCTATTTTCTGAAGGCGCGGCACCGGGCAGAACAATTGCGAATCGCATAGTTTAGGTAATATACGCAGAACACGCGCCTTTTGAAAATAGACGTCCTATATTATATTTTTAGGAAAAGTATTCAACATCAAAGTTGTAGATCTCGACGAGATCTACAACTTTCATGTTGAACACTTTTCCTAAAAATGTTATATAGGATGTCTATTTTCTGAAGGCGCGGCACCGGGCAGAACAATTGCGAATCGCATAGTTTAGGTAATATACGCAGAACACGCGCCTTTTGAAAATAGACGTCCTATATTATATTTTTAGGAAAAGTATTCAACATCAAATTTGTAGATCTCGACGAGATCTACAACTTTCATGTTGAACACTTTTCCTAAAAATGTCATATAGGATGTCTATTTTCTGAAGGCGCGGCACCGGGCAGAACAATAGCGAATCGCATAGTTTAGGTAATATACGCAGAACACGCGCCTTTTGAAAATAGACGTCCTATATTATATTTTTAGGAAAAGTATTCAACATCAAAGTTGTAGATCTCGACGAGATCTACAACTTTCATGTTGAACACTTTTCCTAAAAATGTCATATAGGATGTCTATTTTCTGAAGGCGCGGCACCGGGCAGAACAATTGTGAATCGCATAGTTTAGGTAATATACGCAGAACACGCGCCTTTTGAAAATAGACGTCCTATATGACATTTTTAGGAAAAGTGTTCAACATCAAAGTTGTAGATCTCGACGAGATCTACAACTTTCATGTTGAACACGTTTCCTAAAAATGTCATATATGATGTCTATTTTCTGAAGGCGCGGCACCGGGCAGAACAATTGCGAATCGCATAGTTTAGGTAATATACGCAGAACACGCGCCTTTTGAAAATAGACGTCCTATATGACATTTTTAATTAAAGTGTTCAACATCAAAGTTGTAGATCTCGACGAGATCTACAACTTTCATGTTGAACACTTTTCCTAAAAATGTTATATAGGATGTCTATTTTCTGAAGGCGCGGCACCGGGCAGAACAATTGCGAATCGCATAGTTTAGGTAATATACGCAGAACACGCGTCTTTTGAAAATAGACGTCCTATATGACATTTTTAGGAAAAGTGTTCATCATCAAAGTTGTAGATCTCGACGAGATCTACAACTTTGATGTTGAACACTTTTCCTAAAAATTTCATATAGGATGTCTATTTTCTGAAGGCGCGGCACCGGGCAGAACAATTGCGAATCGCATAGTTTAGGTAATATACGCATAACAAGCGCCTTTTGAAAATAAACGTCCTATATGACATTTTTAGGAAAAGTGTTCAACATCAAAGTTGTAGATCACGACGAGATCTACAACTTTGATGTTGAACACTTTTCCTAAAAATGTCATATAGGATGTCTATTTTCTGAAGGCGCGGCACCGGGCAGAACAATTGCGAATCGTATAGTTTAGGTAATATACGCAGAACACGCGCCTTTTGAAAATAGACGTCCTATATGACATTTTTAGGAAAAGTGTTCCATATCAAAGTTGTAGATCTCGACGAGATCTACAACTTTCATGTTGAACACTTTTCCTAAAAATGTCATATAGGATGTCTATTTTCTGAAGGCGCGGCACCGGGCAGAACAATTGCGAATCGCATAGTTTAGGTAATATACGCAGAACACGCGCCTTTTGAAAATTGACGTCCTATATGACATTTTTAGGAAAAGTGTTCAACATCAAAGTTGTAGATCTCGACCAGATCTACAACTTTCATGTTGAACACTTTTCCTAAAAATGTCATATAGGATGTCAATTTTCTGAAGGCGCGGCACCGGGCAGAACAATTGCGAATCGCATAGTTTAGGTAATATACGCACAACACGCGCCTTTTGAAAATAGACGTCCTATATGACATTTTTAGGAAAAGTGTTCAACATCAAAGTTGTAGATCTCGACGAGATCTACAACTTTCATGTTGAACACTTTTCCTAAAAATGTCATATAGGATGTCTATTTTCTGAAGGCGCGACACCGGACAGAACAATTACGAATCGCATAGTTTAGGTAATATACGCAGAACACGCGCCTTTTGAAAATAGACGTCCTATATTATATTTTTAGGAAAAGTATTCAACATCAAAGTTGTAGATCTCGACGAGATCTACAACTTTCATGTAGAACACTTTTCCTAAAAATGTCATATAGGATGTCTATTTTCTGAAGGCGCGGCACCGGGCAGAACAATTGCGAATCGCATAGTTTAGGTAATATACGCAGAACACGCGCCTTTTGAAAATAGACGTCCTATATGACATTTTTAGGAAAAGTGTTCAACATCAAAGTTGTAGATCTCGACGAGATATACAACTTTCATGTTGAACACTTTTCCTTAAAAATGTCATATAGGATGTCTGTTTTCTGAAGGCGCGGCACCGGGCAGAACAATTGCGAATCGCATAGTTTAGGTAATATACGCAGAACACGCGCCTTTTGAAAATAGACGTCCTATATGACATTTTTAGGAAAAGTATTCAACATCAAAGTTGTAGATCTCGACGAGATCTACAACTTTCATGTTGAACACTTTTCCTAAAAATGTTATATAGGATTTCTATTTTCTGAAGCCGCGGCACCGGGCAGAACAATTGCGAATCGCATAGTTTAGGTAATATACGCAGAACACGCGCCTTTTGAAAATAGACGTCCTATATGACATTTTTAGGAAAAGTGTTCATCATCAAAGTTGTAGATCTCGACAAGATCTACAACTTTGATGTTGAACACTTTTCCTAAAAATTTCATATAGGATGTCTATTTTCTGAAGGCGCGGCACTGAGCAGAACAATTGCGAATCGCATAGTTTAGGTAATATACGCAGAACAAGCGCCCTTTGAAAATAGACGTCCTATATGACATTTTTAGGAAAAGTGTTCAACATCAAAGTTGTAGATCTCGACGAGATCTACAACTTTCATGTTGAACACTTTTCCTAAAAATGTTATAAAGGATGTCTATTTTCTGAAGGCGCGGCACCGGGCAGAACAATTGCGAATCGCATAGTTTAGGTAATATACGCAGAACATGCGCCTTTTGAAAATAGACGTCCTATATGACATTTTTAGGAAAAGTGTTCAACATCAAAGTTGTAGATCTCGACGAGATCTACAACTTTCATGTTGATCACTTTTCCTAAAAATATTATATAGGATGTCTATTTTCTGAAGGCGCAGCACCGGGCAGAACAATTGCGAATCGCATAGTTTAGGTAATATACGCAGAACACGCGCCTTTTGAAAATAGACGTCCTATATGACATTTTTAGGAAAAGTGTTCAACATCAAAGTTGTAGATCTCGACGAGATCTACAACTTTCATGTTGAACACTTTTCCTAAAAATGTCATATAGGATGTCTATTTTCTGAAGGAGCGGCACCGGGCAGAACAATTGCGAATCGCATAGTTTAGGTAATATACGCAGAACACGCGCCTTTTGAAAATAGACGTCCTATATGACA
The DNA here is from genome assembly GCA_033032865.1 of Dactylorhiza incarnata. Classification (NCBI taxonomy): domain Eukaryota; kingdom Viridiplantae; phylum Streptophyta; class Magnoliopsida; order Asparagales; family Orchidaceae; genus Dactylorhiza; species Dactylorhiza incarnata. Next base: position 10,707 of record JAWHQI010002747.1, read on the forward strand.
TTTTTAAGAAAAGTGTTCAACATCAAAGTTGTATATCTCGACGAGACCTACAACTTTCATGTTGAACACTTTTCCTAAAAATGTCATATATGATGTCTATTTTCTGAAGACGCGGCACCAGGTAGAACAATTGCGAATCGCATAGTTTAGGTAATATACGCAGAACACGCGCCTTTTGAAAATAGACGTCCTATATCACATTTTTAGGAAAAGTGTTCAACATCAAAGTTGTAGATCTCAACGAGATCTACAACTTTCATGTTGAACACTTTTCCTAAAAATGTCATATATGATGTCTATTTTTTGAAGGCGCGGCACCGGGCAGAACAATTGTGAATCGCATAGTTTAGGTAATATACGCAGAACACGCGCCTTTTGAAAATAGACGTCCTATATGACATTTTTAGGAAAAGTGTTCAACATCAAAGTTGTAGATCTCGACGAGATCTACAACTTTCATGTTGAACACTTTTCCTAAAAATGTCATATAGGATGTCTATTTTCTGAAGGCGCGGCACCGGGCAGAACAATTGTGAATCGCATAGTTTAGGTAATATACGCAGAACATGCGCCTTTTGAAAATAGACATCCTATATGACATTTTTAGGAAAAGTGTTCGACATCAAAGTTGTAGATCTCGACGAGATCTACAACTTTGATGTTGAACACTTTTCCTAAAAATGTCATATAGGATGTCTATTGTTTGAAGGCGCGGAACCGGGCAGAACAATTGTGAATCGCATAGTTTAGGTAATATACGCAGAACTCGCGCCTTTTGAAAATAGACGTCCTATATGACATTTTTAGGAAAAGTGTTCAACATGAAAGTTGTAGATCTCGTCGAGATCTACAACTTTCATGTTGAACACTTTTCCTAAAAAATGTCATATAGGATGTCTATTTTCTGAAGGCGCGGCACCGGGCAGAACAATTGCGAATCGCATAGTTTAGGTAATATACGCAGAACACGCGCCTTTTGAAAATAGACGTCCTATATTACATTTTTAGGAAAAGTGTTCAACATCAAGTTGTATATCTCGACGAGATCTACAACTTTGATGTTGAATAGTTTTCCTAAAAATGTCATATAGGATGTCTATTTTCTGAAGGCGCGGCACCGGGCAGAACAATTGCGAATCGCATAGTTTAGGTAATATACGCAGATCAAGCGCCTTTTGAAAATAGACGTCCTATATGACATTTTTAGGAAAAGTGTTCAACATCATAGTTGTAGATCTCGACGAGATCTACAACTTTCATGTTGAACACTTTTCCTAAAAATGTCATATAGGATGTCTATTTTCTGAAGGCCCGGCACCGGGCATAACAATTGCGAATCGCATAGTTTAGGTAATATACGCAGAACACGCGCATTTTGAAAATAGGCGTCCTATATGACATTTTTAGGAAAAGTGTTCAACATCAAAGTTGTAGATCTCGACGAGATCTACAACTTTCATGTTGAACACTTTTAATAAAAATGTCATATAGGATGTCTATTTTTTGAAGGCGCGGCACCGGGCAGAACAATTGTGAATCGCATAGTTTAGGTAATATACGCAGAACACGCGCCTTTTGAAAATAGACGTCCTATATGACATTTTTAGGAAAAGTGTTCAACATGAAAGTTGTAGATCTCGTCGAGATCTACAACTTTTATGTTGAACACTTTTCCTAAAAAATATCATATACACTTTTATGTTGAACACTTTTATGTTCTGCGTATATTACCTAAACTATGCGATTCACAATTGTTCTGCCCGGTGCCGCGCCTTCAAAAAATAGACGTCCTATATGACATTTTTAGGAAAAGTGTTCAACATCAAAGTTGTAGATCTCGACGAGATCTACAACTTTCATGTTGAACACTTTTCCTAAAAATGTCATATAGGATGTCTATTTTCTGAAGGCGCGGCACCGGGCAGAACAATTGTGAATCGCATAGTTTAGGTAATATACGCAGAACATGCGCCTTTTGAAAATAGACATCCTATATGACATTTTTAGGAAAAGTGTTCAACATCAAAGTTGTAGATCTCGACGAGATCTACAACTTTTATGTTGAACACTTTTCCTAAAAATGTCATATAGGATGTCTATTGTTTGAAGGCGCGGAACCGGGCAGAACAATTGTGAATCGCATAGTTTAGGTAATATACGCAGAACTCGCGCCTTTTGAAAATAGACGTCCTATATGACATTTTTAGGAAAAGTGTTCAACATGAAAGTTGTAGATCTCGTCGAGATCTACAACTTTCATGTTGAACACTTTTCCTAAAAAATGTCATATAGGATGTCTATTTTCTGAAGGCGCGGCACCGGGCAGAACAATTGCGAATCGCATAGTTTAGGTAATATACGCAGAACACGCGCCTTTTGAAAATAGACGTCCTATATTACATTTTTAGGAAAAGTGTTCAACATCAAGTTGTAGATCTCGACGAGATCTACAACTTTGATGTTGAACAGTTTTCCTAAAAATGTCATATAGGATGTCTATTTTCTGAAGGCGCGGCACCGGGCAGAACAATTGCGAATCGCATAGTTTAGGTAATATACGCAGATCAAGCGCCTTTTGAAAATAGACGTCCTATATGACATTTTTAGGAAAAGTGTTCAACATCATAGTTGTAGATCTCGACGAGATCTACAACTTTCATGTTGAACACTTTTCCTAAAAATGTCATATAGGATGTCTATTTTCTGAAGGCCCGGCACCGGGCATAACAATTGCGAATCGCATAGTTTAGGTAATATACGCAGAACACGCGCCTTTTGAAAATAGACGTCCTATATGACATTTTTAGGAAAAGTGTTCAACATCAAAGTTGTAGATCTCGACGAGATCTACAACTTTCATGTTGAACACTTTTCCTAAAAATGTCATATAGGATGTCTATTTTCTGAAGGCGCGGCACCGGGCAGAACAATTGCGAATCGCATAGTTTAGGTAATATACGCAGAACACGCGCCTTTTGAAAATAGACGTCCTATATGACATTTTTAGGAAAAGTGTTCAACATCAAAGTTGTAGATCTCGACGAGATCTACAACTTTCATGTTGAACACTTTTCCTAAAAATGTCATATAGGATGTCTATTTTCTGAAGGCGCGGCACCGGGCAGAACAATTGCGAATCGCATAGTTTAGGTAATATACGCAGAACACGCGCCTTTTGAAAATAGACGTCCTATATGACATTTTTAGGAAAAGTGTTCAACATCAAAGTTGTAGATCTCGACGAGATCTACAACTTTGATGTTGAACACTTTTCCTAAAAATGTCATATAGGATGTCTATTTTCTGAAGGCGCGGCACCGGGCAGAACAATTGCGAATCGCATAGTTTAGGTAATATACGCAGAACAAGCGCCTTTTGAAAATAGACGTCCTATATGACATTTTTAGGAAAAGTGTTCAACATCATAGTTGTAGATCTCGACGAGATCTACAACTTTCATGTTGAACACTTTTCCTAAAAATGTCATATAGGATGTCTATTTTCTGAAGGCCGCGGCACCGGGCATAACAATTGCGAATCGCATAGTTTAGGTAATATACGCAGAACACGCGCCTTTTGAAAATAGACGTCCTATATGACATTTTTAGGAAAAGTGTTCAACATCAAAGTTGTAGATCTCGACGAGATCTACAACTTTCATGTTGAACACTTTTCCTAAAAATATCATATAGGATGTCTATTTTCTGAAGGCGCGGCACCGGGCAGAACAATTGCGAATCGCATAGTTTAGGTAATATACGCAGAACACGCGCCTTTTGAAAATAGACGTCCTATATGACATTTTTAGGAAAAGTGTTCAACATCAAAGTTGTAGATCTCGACGAGATCTACAACTTTCATGTTGAACACTTTTCCTAAAAATGTCATATAGGATGTCTATTTTCTGAAGGCGCGGCACCGGGCTAGAACAATTGCGAATCGCATAGTTTAGGTAATATACGCAGAACACGCGCCTTTTGAAAATAGACGTCCTATATGACATTTTTAGGAAAAGTGTTCAACATCAAAGTTGTAGATCTCGACGAGATCTACAACTTTCATGTTGAACACTTTTCCTAAAAATGTCATATATGATGTCTATTTTCTGAAGGCGCGGCACCGGGCAGAACAATTGCGAATCGCATAGTTTAGGTAATATACGCAGAACACGCGCCTTTTGAAAATAGACGTCCTATATGACATTTTTAGGAAAAGTGTTCAACATCAAAGTTGTAGATCTCGACGAGATCTACAACTTTATGTTGAACACTTTTCCTAAAAATGTCATATAGGATGTCTATTTTCTGAAGGCGCGGCACCGGGCAGAACAATTGCGAATCGCATAGTTTAGGTAATATACGCAGAACACGCGCCTTTTGAAAATAGACGTCCTATATGACATTTTTAAGAAAAGTGTTCAACATCAAAGTTGTAGATCTCGACGAGATCTACAACTTTCATGTTGAACACTTTTCCTAAAAATGTCATATAAGATGTCTATTTTCTGAAGGCGCGGCACCGGGCAGAACAATTGCGAATCGCATAGTTTAGGTAATATACGCAGAACACGCGCCTTTTGAAAATAGACGTCCTATATGACTATTTTTAGGAAAAGTGTTCAACATCAAAGTTGTAGATCTCGACGAGATCTACAACTTTCATGTTGAACACTTTTCCTAAAAATGTCATATAGGATGTCTATTTTTTGAAGGCGCGGCACCGGGCAGAACAATTGTGAATCGCATAGTTTAGGTAATATACGCAGAACACGCGCCTTTTGAAAATAGACGTCCTATATGACATTTTTAGGAAAAGTGTTCAACATCAAAGTTGTAGATCTCGTACGAGATCTACAACTTTCATGTTGAACACTTTTCCTAAAAAATGTCATATAGGATGTCTATTTTCTGAAGGCGCGGCACCGGGCAGAACAATTGCGAATCGCATAGTTTAGGTAATATACGCAGAACACGCGCCTTTTGAAAATAGACGTCCTATATGACATTTTTAGGAAAATGTGTTCCACATCAAAGTTGTAGATCTCGACGAGATCTACAACTTTCATGTTGAACACTTTTCCTAAAAATGTCATATAGGATGTCTATTTTCTGAAGGCGCGGCACCGGGCAGAACAATTGTGAATCGCATAGTTTAGGTAATATACGCAGAACACGCGCCTTTTGAAAATAGACGTCCTATATGACATTTTTAGGAAAAGTGTTCAACATCAAAGTTGTAGATCTCGACGAGATCTACAACTTTCATGTTGAACACTTTTCCTAAAAATGTCATATAGGATGTCTATTTTCTGAAGGCGCGGCACCGGGCAGAACAATTGCGAATCGCATAGTTTAGGTAATATACGCAGAACACGCGCCTTTTGAAAATAGACGTCCTATATTACATTTTTAGGAAAAGTGTTCAACATCAAAGTTGTAGATCTCGACGAGATCTACAACTTTCATGTTGAACACTTTTCCTAAAAATGTCATATAGGATGTCTATTTTCTGAAGGCGCGGCACCGGGCAGAACAATTGCGAATCGCATAGTTTAGGTAATATACGCAGAACACGCGCCTTTTGAAAATAGACGTCCTATATGACATTTTTAGGAAAAGTGTTCAACATCAAAGTTGTAGATCTCGACGAGATCTACAACTTTCATGTTGAACACTTTTCCTAAAAATGTCATATAGGATGTCTATTTTCTGAAGGCGCGGCACCGGGCAGAACAATTGCGAATCGCATAGTTTAGGTAATATACGCAGAACACGCGCCTTTTGAAAATAGACGTCCTATATGACATTTTTAGGAAAAGTGTTCAACATCAAAGTTGTAGATCTCGACGAGATCTACAACTTTCATGTTGAACACTTTTCCTAAAAATGTCATATAGGATGTCTATTTTCTGAAGGCGCGGCACCGGGCAGAACAATTGCGAATCGCATAGTTTAGGTAATATACGCAGAACACGCGCCTTTTGAAAATAGACGTCCTATATGACATTTTTAGGAAAAGTGTTCAACATCAAAGTTGTAGATCTCGACGAGATCTACAACTTTCATGTTGAACACTTTTCCTAAAAATGTCATATAGGATGTCTATTTTCTGAAGGCGCGGCACCGGGCAGAACAATTGCGAATCGCATAGTTTAGGTAATATACGCAGAACACGCGCCTTTTGAAAATAGACGTCCTATATGACATTTTTAGGAAAAGTGTTCAACATCAAAGTTGTAGATCTCGACGAGATCTACAACTTTCATGTTGAACACTTTTCCTAAAAATGTCATATAGGATGTCTATTTTCTGAAGGCGCGGCACCGGGCAGAACAATTGCGAATCGCATAGTTTAGGTAATATACGCAGAACACGCGCCTTTTGAAAATAGACGTCCTATATGACATTTTTAGGAAAAGTGTTCAACATCAAAGTTGTAGATCTCGACGAGATCTACAACTTTCATGTTGAACACTTTTCCTAAAAATGTCATATAGGATGTCTATTTTCTGAAGGCGCGGCACCGGGCAGAACAATTGCGAATCGCATAGTTTAGGTAATATACGCAGAACACGCGCCTTTTGAAAATAGACGTCCTATATGACATTTTTAGGAAAAGTGTTCAACATCAAAGTTGTAGATCTCGACGAGATCTACAACTTTCATGTTGAACACTTTTCCTAAAAATGTCATATAGGATGTCTATTTTCTGAAGGCGCGGCACCGGGCAGAACAATTGCGAATCGCATAGTTTAGGTAATATACGCAGAACACGCGCCTTTTGAAAATAGACGTCCTATATGACATTTTTAGGAAAAGTGTTCAACATCAAAGTTGTAGATCTCGACGAGATCTACAACTTTCATGTTGAACACTTTTCCTAAAAATGTCATATAGGATGTCTATTTTCTGAAGGCGCGGCACCGGGCAGAACAATTGCGAATCGCATAGTTTAGGTAATATACGCAGAACACGCGCCTTTTGAAAATAGACGTCCTATATGACATTTTTAGGAAAAGTGTTCAACATCAAAGTTGTAGATCTCGACGAGATCTACAACTTTCATGTTGAACACTTTTCCTAAAAATGTCATATAGGATGTCTATTTTCTGAAGGCGCGGCACCGGGCAGAACAATTGCGAATCGCATAGTTTAGGTAATATACGCAGAACACGCGCCTTTTGAAAATAGACGTCCTATATGACATTTTTAGGAAAAGTGTTCAACATCAAAGTTGTAGATCTCGACGAGATCTACAACTTTCATGTTGAACACTTTTCCTAAAAATGTCATATAGGATGTCTATTTTCTGAAGGCGCGGCACCGGGCAGAACAATTGCGAATCGCATAGTTTAGGTAATATACGCAGAACACGCGCCTTTTGAAAATAGACGTCCTATATGACATTTTTAGGAAAAGTGTTCAACATCAAAGTTGTAGATCTCGACGAGATCTACAACTTTCATGTTGAACACTTTTCCTAAAAATGTCATATAGGATGTCTATTTTCTGAAGGCGCGGCACCGGGCAGAACAATTGCGAATCGCATAGTTTAGGTAATATACGCAGAACACGCGCCTTTTGAAAATAGACGTCCTATATGACATTTTTAGGAAAAGTGTTCAACATCAAAGTTGTAGATCTCGACGAGATCTACAACTTTCATGTTGAACACTTTTCCTAAAAATGTCATATAGGATGTCTATTTTCTGAAGGCGCGGCACCGGGCAGAACAATTGCGAATCGCATAGTTTAGGTAATATACGCAGAACACGCGCCTTTTGAAAATAGACGTCCTATATGACATTTTTAGGAAAAGTGTTCAACATCAAAGTTGTAGATCTCGACGAGATCTACAACTTTCATGTTGAACACTTTTCCTAAAAATGTCATATAGGATGTCTATTTTCTGAAGGCGCGGCACCGGGCAGAACAATTGCGAATCGCATAGTTTAGGTAATATACGCAGAACACGCGCCTTTTGAAAATAGACGTCCTATATGACATTTTTAGGAAAAGTGTTCAACATCAAAGTTGTAGATCTCGACGAGATCTACAACTTTCATGTTGAACACTTTTCCTAAAAATGTCATATAGGATGTCTATTTTCTGAAGGCGCGGCACCGGGCAGAACAATTGCGAATCGCATAGTTTAGGTAATATACGCAGAACACGCGCCTTTTGAAAATAGACGTCCTATATGACATTTTTAGGAAAAGTGTTCAACATCAAAGTTGTAGATCTCGACGAGATCTACAACTTTCATGTTGAACACTTTTCCTAAAAATGTCATATAGGATGTCTATTTTCTGAAGGCGCGGCACCGGGCAGAACAATTGCGAATCGCATAGTTTAGGTAATATACGCAGAACACGCGCCTTTTGAAAATAGACGTCCTATATGACATTTTTAGGAAAAGTGTTCAACATCAAAGTTGTAGATCTCGACGAGATCTACAACTTTCATGTTGAACACTTTTCCTAAAAATGTCATATAGGATGTCTATTTTCTGAAGGCGCGGCACCGGGCAGAACAATTGCGAATCGCATAGTTTAGGTAATATACGCAGAACACGCGCCTTTTGAAAATAGACGTCCTATATGACATTTTTAGGAAAAGTGTTCAACATCAAAGTTGTAGATCTCGACGAGATCTACAACTTTCATGTTGAACACTTTTCCTAAAAATGTCATATAGGATGTCTATTTTCTGAAGGCGCGGCACCGGGCAGAACAATTGCGAATCGCATAGTTTAGGTAATATACGCAGAACACGCGCCTTTTGAAAATAGACGTCCTATATGACATTTTTAGGAAAAGTGTTCAACATCAAAGTTGTAGATCTCGACGAGATCTACAACTTTCATGTTGAACACTTTTCCTAAAAATGTCATATAGGATGTCTATTTTCTGAAGGCGCGGCACCGGGCAGAACAATTGCGAATCGCATAGTTTAGGTAATATACGCAGAACACGCGCCTTTTGAAAATAGACGTCCTATATGACATTTTTAGGAAAAGTGTTCAACATCAAAGTTGTAGATCTCGACGAGATCTACAACTTTCATGTTGAACACTTTTCCTAAAAATGTCATATAGGATGTCTATTTTCTGAAGGCGCGGCACCGGGCAGAACAATTGCGAATCGCATAGTTTAGGTAATATACGCAGAACACGCGCCTTTTGAAAATAGACGTCCTATATGACATTTTTAGGAAAAGTGTTCAACATCAAAGTTGTAGATCTCGACGAGATCTACAACTTTCATGTTGAACACTTTTCCTAAAAATGTCATATAGGATGTCTATTTTCTGAAGGCGCGGCACCGGGCAGAACAATTGCGAATCGCATAGTTTAGGTAATATACGCAGAACACGCGCCTTTTGAAAATAGACGTCCTATATGACATTTTTAGGAAAAGTGTTCAACATCAAAGTTGTAGATCTCGACGAGATCTACAACTTTCATGTTGAACACTTTTCCTAAAAATGTCATATAGGATGTCTATTTTCTGAAGGCGCGGCACCGGGCAGAACAATTGCGAATCGCATAGTTTAGGTAATATACGCAGAACACGCGCCTTTTGAAAATAGACGTCCTATATGACATTTTTAGGAAAAGTGTTCAACATCAAAGTTGTAGATCTCGACGAGATCTACAACTTTCATGTTGAACACTTTTCCTAAAAATGTCATATAGGATGTCTATTTTCTGAAGGCGCGGCACCGGGCAGAACAATTGCGAATCGCATAGTTTAGGTAATATACGCAGAACACGCGCCTTTTGAAAATAGACGTCCTATATGACATTTTTAGGAAAAGTGTTCAACATCAAAGTTGTAGATCTCGACGAGATCTACAACTTTCATGTTGAACACTTTTCCTAAAAATGTCATATAGGATGTCTATTTTCTGAAGGCGCGGCACCGGGCAGAACAATTGCGAATCGCATAGTTTAGGTAATATACGCAGAACACGCGCCTTTTGAAAATAGACGTCCTATATGACATTTTTAGGAAAAGTGTTCAACATCAAAGTTGTAGATCTCGACGAGATCTACAACTTTCATGTTGAACACTTTTCCTAAAAATGTCATATAGGATGTCTATTTTCTGAAGGCGCGGCACCGGGCAGAACAATTGCGAATCGCATAGTTTAGGTAATATACGCAGAACACGCGCCTTTTGAAAATAGACGTCCTATATGACATTTTTAGGAAAAGTGTTCAACATCAAAGTTGTAGATCTCGACGAGATCTACAACTTTCATGTTGAACACTTTTCCTAAAAATGTCATATAGGATGTCTATTTTCTGAAGGCGCGGCACCGGGCAGAACAATTGCGAATCGCATAGTTTAGGTAATATACGCAGAACACGCGCCTTTTGAAAATAGACGTCCTATATGACATTTTTAGGAAAAGTGTTCAACATCAAAGTTGTAGATCTCGACGAGATCTACAACTTTCATGTTGAACACTTTTCCTAAAAATGTCATATAGGATGTCTATTTTCTGAAGGCGCGGCACCGGGCAGAACAATTGCGAATCGCATAGTTTAGGTAATATACGCAGAACACGCGCCTTTTGAAAATAGACGTCCTATATGACATTTTTAGGAAAAGTGTTCAACATCAAAGTTGTAGATCTCGACGAGATCTACAACTTTCATGTTGAACACTTTTCCTAAAAATGTCATATAGGATGTCTATTTTCTGAAGGCGCGGCACCGGGCAGAACAATTGCGAATCGCATAGTTTAGGTAATATACGCAGAACACGCGCCTTTTGAAAATAGACGTCCTATATGACATTTTTAGGAAAAGTGTTCAACATCAAAGTTGTAGATCTCGACGAGATCTACAACTTTCATGTTGAACACTTTTCCTAAAAATGTCATATAGGATGTCTATTTTCTGAAGGCGCGGCACCGGGCAGAACAATTGCGAATCGCATAGTTTAGGTAATATACGCAGAACACGCGCCTTTTGAAAATAGACGTCCTATATGACATTTTTAGGAAAAGTGTTCAACATCAAAGTTGTAGATCTCGACGAGATCTACAACTTTCATGTTGAACACTTTTCCTAAAAATGTCATATAGGATGTCTATTTTCTGAAGGCGCGGCACCGGGCAGAACAATTGCGAATCGCATAGTTTAGGTAATATACGCAGAACACGCGCCTTTTGAAAATAGACGTCCTATATGACATTTTTAGGAAAAGTGTTCAACATCAAAGTTGTAGATCTCGACGAGATCTACAACTTTCATGTTGAACACTTTTCCTAAAAATGTCATATAGGATGTCTATTTTCTGAAGGCGCGGCACCGGGCAGAACAATTGCGAATCGCATAGTTTAGGTAATATACGCAGAACACGCGCCTTTTGAAAATAGACGTCCTATATGACATTTTTAGGAAAAGTGTTCAACATCAAAGTTGTAGATCTCGACGAGATCTACAACTTTCATGTTGAACACTTTTCCTAAAAATGTCATATAGGATGTCTATTTTCTGAAGGCGCGGCACCGGGCAGAACAATTGCGAATCGCATAGTTTAGGTAATATACGCAGAACACGCGCCTTTTGAAAATAGACGTCCTATATGACATTTTTAGGAAAAGTGTTCAACATCAAAGTTGTAGATCTCGACGAGATCTACAACTTTCATGTTGAACACTTTTCCTAAAAATGTCATATAGGATGTCTATTTTCTGAAGGCGCGGCACCGGGCAGAACAATTGCGAATCGCATAGTTTAGGTAATATACGCAGAACACGCGCCTTTTGAAAATAGACGTCCTATATGACATTTTTAGGAAAAGTGTTCAACATCAAAGTTGTAGATCTCGACGAGATCTACAACTTTCATGTTGAACACTTTTCCTAAAAATGTCATATAGGATGTCTATTTTCTGAAGGCGCGGCACCGGGCAGAACAATTGCGAATCGCATAGTTTAGGTAATATACGCAGAACACGCGCCTTTTGAAAATAGACGTCCTATATGACATTTTTAGGAAAAGTGTTCAACATCAAAGTTGTAGATCTCGACGAGATCTACAACTTTCATGTTGAACACTTTTCCTAAAAATGTCATATAGGATGTCTATTTTCTGAAGGCGCGGCACCGGGCAGAACAATTGCGAATCGCATAGTTTAGGTAATATACGCAGAACACGCGCCTTTTGAAAATAGACGTCCTATATGACATTTTTAGGAAAAGTGTTCAACATCAAAGTTGTAGATCTCGACGAGATCTACAACTTTCATGTTGAACACTTTTCCTAAAAATGTCATATAGGATGTCTATTTTCTGAAGGCGCGGCACCGGGCAGAACAATTGCGAATCGCATAGTTTAGGTAATATACGCAGAACACGCGCCTTTTGAAAATAGACGTCCTATATGACATTTTTAGGAAAAGTGTTCAACATCAAAGTTGTAGATCTCGACGAGATCTACAACTTTCATGTTGAACACTTTTCCTAAAAATGTCATATAGGATGTCTATTTTCTGAAGGCGCGGCACCGGGCAGAACAATTGCGAATCGCATAGTTTAGGTAATATACGCAGAACACGCGCCTTTTGAAAATAGACGTCCTATATGACATTTTTAGGAAAAGTGTTCAACATCAAAGTTGTAGATCTCGACGAGATCTACAACTTTCATGTTGAACACTTTTCCTAAAAATGTCATATAGGATGTCTATTTTCTGAAGGCGCGGCACCGGGCAGAACAATTGCGAATCGCATAGTTTAGGTAATATACGCAGAACACGCGCCTTTTGAAAATAGACGTCCTATATGACATTTTTAGGAAAAGTGTTCAACATCAAAGTTGTAGATCTCGACGAGATCTACAACTTTCATGTTGAACACTTTTCCTAAAAATGTCATATAGGATGTCTATTTTCTGAAGGCGCGGCACCGGGCAGAACAATTGCGAATCGCATAGTTTAGGTAATATACGCAGAACACGCGCCTTTTGAAAATAGACGTCCTATATGACATTTTTAGGAAAAGTGTTCAACATCAAAGTTGTAGATCTCGACGAGATCTACAACTTTCATGTTGAACACTTTTCCTAAAAATGTCATATAGGATGTCTATTTTCTGAAGGCGCGGCACCGGGCAGAACAATTGCGAATCGCATAGTTTAGGTAATATACGCAGAACACGCGCCTTTTGAAAATAGACGTCCTATATGACATTTTTAGGAAAAGTGTTCAACATCAAAGTTGTAGATCTCGACGAGATCTACAACTTTCATGTTGAACACTTTTCCTAAAAATGTCATATAGGATGTCTATTTTCTGAAGGCGCGGCACCGGGCAGAACAATTGCGAATCGCATAGTTTAGGTAATATACGCAGAACACGCGCCTTTTGAAAATAGACGTCCTATATGACATTTTTAGGAAAAGTGTTCAACATCAAAGTTGTAGATCTCGACGAGATCTACAACTTTCATGTTGAACACTTTTCCTAAAAATGTCATATAGGATGTCTATTTTCTGAAGGCGCGGCACCGGGCAGAACAATTGCGAATCGCATAGTTTAGGTAATATACGCAGAACACGCGCCTTTTGAAAATAGACGTCCTATATGACATTTTTAGGAAAAGTGTTCAACATCAAAGTTGTAGATCTCGACGAGATCTACAACTTTCATGTTGAACACTTTTCCTAAAAATGTCATATAGGATGTCTATTTTCTGAAGGCGCGGCACCGGGCAGAACAATTGCGAATCGCATAGTTTAGGTAATATACGCAGAACACGCGCCTTTTGAAAATAGACGTCCTATATGACATTTTTAGGAAAAGTGTTCAACATCAAAGTTGTAGATCTCGACGAGATCTACAACTTTCATGTTGAACACTTTTCCTAAAAATGTCATATAGGATGTCTATTTTCTGAAGGCGCGGCACCGGGCAGAACAATTGCGAATCGCATAGTTTAGGTAATATACGCAGAACACGCGCCTTTTGAAAATAGACGTCCTATATGACATTTTTAGGAAAAGTGTTCAACATCAAAGTTGTAGATCTCGACGAGATCTACAACTTTCATGTTGAACACTTTTCCTAAAAATGTCATATAGGATGTCTATTTTCTGAAGGCGCGGCACCGGGCAGAACAATTGCGAATCGCATAGTTTAGGTAATATACGCAGAACACGCGCCTTTTGAAAATAGACGTCCTATATGACATTTTTAGGAAAAGTGTTCAACATCAAAGTTGTAGATCTCGACGAGATCTACAACTTTCATGTTGAACACTTTTCCTAAAAATGTCATATAGGATGTCTATTTTCTGAAGGCGCGGCACCGGGCAGAACAATTGCGAATCGCATAGTTTAGGTAATATACGCAGAACACGCGCCTTTTGAAAATAGACGTCCTATATGACATTTTTAGGAAAAGTGTTCAACATCAAAGTTGTAGATCTCGACGAGATCTACAACTTTCATGTTGAACACTTTTCCTAAAAATGTCATATAGGATGTCTATTTTCTGAAGGCGCGGCACCGGGCAGAACAATTGCGAATCGCATAGTTTAGGTAATATACGCAGAACACGCGCCTTTTGAAAATAGACGTCCTATATGACATTTTTAGGAAAAGTGTTCAACATCAAAGTTGTAGATCTCGACGAGATCTACAACTTTCATGTTGAACACTTTTCCTAAAAATGTCATATAGGATGTCTATTTTCTGAAGGCGCGGCACCGGGCAGAACAATTGCGAATCGCATAGTTTAGGTAATATACGCAGAACACGCGCCTTTTGAAAATAGACGTCCTATATGACATTTTTAGGAAAAGTGTTCAACATCAAAGTTGTAGATCTCGACGAGATCTACAACTTTCATGTTGAACACTTTTCCTAAAAATGTCATATAGGATGTCTATTTTCTGAAGGCGCGGCACCGGGCAGAACAATTGCGAATCGCATAGTTTAGGTAATATACGCAGAACACGCGCCTTTTGAAAATAGACGTCCTATATGACATTTTTAGGAAAAGTGTTCAACATCAAAGTTGTAGATCTCGACGAGATCTACAACTTTCATGTTGAACACTTTTCCTAAAAATGTCATATAGGATGTCTATTTTCTGAAGGCGCGGCACCGGGCAGAACAATTGCGAATCGCATAGTTTAGGTAATATACGCAGAACACGCGCCTTTTGAAAATAGACGTCCTATATGACATTTTTAGGAAAAGTGTTCAACATCAAAGTTGTAGATCTCGACGAGATCTACAACTTTCATGTTGAACACTTTTCCTAAAAATGTCATATAGGATGTCTATTTTCTGAAGGCGCGGCACCGGGCAGAACAATTGCGAATCGCATAGTTTAGGTAATATACGCAGAACACGCGCCTTTTGAAAATAGACGTCCTATATGACATTTTTAGGAAAAGTGTTCAACATCAAAGTTGTAGATCTCGACGAGATCTACAACTTTCATGTTGAACACTTTTCCTAAAAATGTCATATAGGATGTCTATTTTCTGAAGGCGCGGCACCGGGCAGAACAATTGCGAATCGCATAGTTTAGGTAATATACGCAGAACACGCGCCTTTTGAAAATAGACGTCCTATATGACATTTTTAGGAAAAGTGTTCAACATCAAAGTTGTAGATCTCGACGAGATCTACAACTTTCATGTTGAACACTTTTCCTAAAAATGTCATATAGGATGTCTATTTTCTGAAGGCGCGGCACCGGGCAGAACAATTGCGAATCGCATAGTTTAGGTAATATACGCAGAACACGCGCCTTTTGAAAATAGACGTCCTATATGACATTTTTAGGAAAAG
>JAWHQI010002748.1:0-26489 GCA_033032865.1 Dactylorhiza incarnata
AAAAACAGGGCAACGGTCAGCAACGGCTGACCAAATTATAACGACCCCACCCCTTCGAGGGGGTGGCAGTTTTCCCGTCCCTGCAAGGGCATCACAGCATATATATATAACAGAATGAAGCGGCTAACCGGACCACAAACAATTCATACATATGCATCAATCACAAACGTGGGGATGGCCTCCACGTCTCATGCTCTCAGGCACTCTTTGGTGTACTCCGCCTTCCACCACCATCCACTCTTGATGGCTTTACCCTTCGAGGCTAAAGTCGGTGGCCCGAATACCAGGGCTCTCCCGTGCTTTAATTGTGAACATCCTGTAGTCCGAAGACTCTTTCCCATTACTTCCCGACATGCTGTACGAGACTCGCTAATTAGGTGCTGCAATGGTGCGATTCAGGTTCGCCAAATGCCCGTTGTTCATAGCTCTCCTTGTACAACACGAAAAGTGGGTTATGGCGTTCCCTCAGCCCAGGTATTCTCAATTAGCTGGCTCTACGGGCCGCTAAGTCATCCACCAGGACACCCTCACAGGTCGGGCACACAGGACTCAGGTCCTCTCAACAGGTGGGCACAACAACATCACCAGAACTCAGTCTGGGAGCTATCGCCGGCGTTAACGCTAACGCCTGGCGATAGCGCACAGAAACCCCATTTTGGCTTCTAGCTGTGTGTGCTTCCCAGGGCACACCCCCAGGCATTGTTGCACATGCAGTAGCACTCCACTGCCTCAGAATGCACAAAATCACCAGAACCGAGTTGGGAGGAGCTACCGCCCGGCGATAACGCTAACGCCGGCGGTAGTGAACAGAAACTCCATTTCTGTTCTAACTTCGGGTGCTTCCCAGGGCACACCCCCAGGCGTTGATGCGCATGCAGTAGCACCCTCTAGTCCTACAAAGCAGGATATCAACACGGATTTTCCCCGGCACGCATAATATCAAAAAGCATCACCAATCCGGATGAACCGTCTCGAATGGGCTTCACACAGCGTGCCTACGTCCATTTCACGCATGGACTCTACATGTATACAAGATCTGAGGGGATAACACGAATCCACCCGTCGGAGGTCACGACCTCACCCTTTTGGGTAGGGACCTCAAAGGTGCACGGAAATGGACTAACACATGTCCAAAAGAGGGTAGAAAGGATCATTACCCTTAGACGTCGCTTCGAGGCCATAGCTTGATTTTTGGCATAGTTGGAAAGGAGCGTCTAGCCCTCCTCTACGCGTAGCCACCAACGCTGAGGGATTCCGATGAGTGTAGCTCCACCAAATCCAAGCCCTAGGGTTAGGAAGCCCTATTCATAATCATCTACAATGACCTCCTTCTATCCAAACCAAAACCCTTAAGTGAATAAGGAAGCCAAGTGATTTTCGGCCTCCTAAGGACACCTCCCGAGCAACATCAGTCCAAAACAGCCCCCAAGTCAAAGTGCCATAAATGGCCACCTTTTCAAATCGGGGATCTGTATCACGCGCAAGGGCCGGCGCTAGCGCTAGCGCCTGTGCTAGCTTCCGGCTCGACGCTAGCGGTTGTCGACGCTTAAGGCTTCCGTCTCGACGCTTGCAACCATCGAGATGGCTAGCGCCTGCGCCGCTAGCGCTAGCGCCCGCGCTAGCTTCCGTCTCGGCGCTAGCGGCTGTCGACGCTTAAGGCTTCCGTCTCGACGCTAGCGGCTGTCGACGCTTAAGGCTTTCATCTCGACGCTTTCAACCGTCGAGATGGCTAGCGCCAGGCGGTAGCACTACTGCCTGCACTAGCTCCCAGCAGCCCAGATCTGCTTCAAAGTTTTGGGGTGTTACAAAGATCATATGTCATGGGAATAAGAGGATACAATCATTATTCCCTAAACATATTCACCCAAAATCATTTAAAAGATTATATGGCATGTAGTAAGAGGATAAAATTCATTACTCCTAAACATATACATTTTGGATTTTTATTAGAAGAGAATTATAAAAGATTATATGGCATGGAGTAAGAGGATAAAATTCATTACTCCTAAACATATATATTTTGGGTTGAACTATAAAAGATTATAAGGCATGGAGTAAGAGGATAAAATTTATTACTCCTAAACATATACAAATTAATAAATAATATTTGAGTTTCAAAGATCTCTTCTTATGCCAAATTTTGTGAAATTCCCCTTAGCCAATATCTTTGATCTAGATTTAAATTAAGTTGTGGAGAGAGCAGTTTAGTAAGTTACTTTCCTTAAGTTTCTTTTAAGATAGAGTTCTTATAATTTTAATTTAATCTAGTTTTATAATTTCTACAATTTTGCTAGCTAAACACTCCTCCTCTTTTCAAATCATCATCATAATTTAGGACTTAACTCCTCCTAGAATTTATTCTTAACTTAACTTTTGGTTTAAATGAAATTTAGTTTCTATTTAAAAATTTATTGATTTCTTATAAATTATGTCTCATACTTTTGCTCTGGAATAGCAAAACCTCAAGTATGAGAGGTATTGATAAGTAGAATTTATATAACTTTTTAATAGAAATTTTTGTAATTATTTAATATGAATTTTTTCTTCTGTCAATTTTAGGTTATATGTAAGTTCTTTTGTAATTTGATTCTAACTGAGCTTAATTTCAATTTTTCTAGAATTTTGGAAGAAATTGGTGAAATTTACTAGTCACGCCCTCGGTCACGCCCGTGACCAAGGGCATGTAACCTGAAGATCAATCCAGAATCGATGCCACGCTATTTGAGCAACTCCACAACAAGTCACGCCCTCAGTCATGCCTGTGACCAAAGTCACGCCCGTGACCCAAGTCACGCCCATGACCAAGGGCATGTAAACTTAGAATATTCCCCGCGAGCCTCCGTCGAGACGTGGAGATGCCGTCGAGAAGTAAACCTAAGTCACGCCCGTGACCCAGATGTCACGGCCGTGACTTTCCACATGATCCTTACACACCGCCACAAAAATCAAACCTACGCTGCATTAAATGAAGACTGTCCAAGGTCACGCCATGACCCAAATATCACGGGCGTGACATGTCACTTTTTGTTGCACCATCACGAAAGACCCACGCCGTTGTCGGAACTAAGCTGAACAGTGGTTACACGCCCATGACCGAGGGCATCTAATTTGGAAAATTTTCCTATAAATTCCAGAGCTCTCCTTGAGTCCACGGTTCAAAAAATTTGGAGAGGGGGAGGTGCTGCTAGAGTTATTAGTGAGCTTTTTCATGTTTCTTTCATGTTCTCCCTTACATGTTCTCTCTCTATTTCCTTTCATGCAATGTACTATTTTTCTTTCAATGCAATAGTATAGTGATCTTGTAAACTTTCCTTGCTAGTGTTGTAATTTTCAACAACTTGTAATCATTTTGGTATCAATAAAAATTAGTTTGCTCTCTTTATTTGTCTCCTTCTACCTTAGTTAATTTTCCTTTTATGCAATTTTATTTTTCTTTCTCTTCCCTTTCCACCATGATTAACTAATTCTCATTAGTGCTCGATCGAAATGATCTGAGGATGAGATGATCAAGTTATGATTTTCTAAGCTCTCTTTTTCCATTTTTGTAAACACTTGAATTACCCTTGATTTTTAACTAATGAGGCCATATTTTCGATGTATGGTTTTCGCTTAAGTTTTGATACTTAGTTAGCCGAGAGGCTAAGGTATGAATCAATCACTCAAGGGTAAAGAGAGTTGCATGCACCCCTCAAGAGAGGATGACATAAATCTCCCAGATTGGAGTCAAATCCAATAGTGGAGTTCACAGCATAAAGCAAGTCTTAGGTAATCAATTATAGGACGAGAGTCTGGTTGATTTTTCCTAGACTTATTTGTGCATTAACCTCGAGAGAGACATGTTCAAGCTTCGGGAACCTCGGACGGTCAAGTAGTATAATTAAGTAGAATTGGATTTATTCCCCCTTTCACTTGATTATTATTACTCCAAGGTGACTTTTGATTTAGCACTAATCTCTTTTACCATCTTTTAACCCCTTCGTTTAGTTTGCAAATTTTATCTTTTAGCTAAGTAAAACAAAACTCAAAAATCTATTAGATAAGATAATAGTGATTTTCCTCGAAGTAGAATTAATCAACGCGCCCGGTGGAGTACGACCTTGGTATTTATAAATATCCAATACTATAGACGATAAGGTACACTTGTCTTCATCACATATAGTTTTGGAAAACATTTTTAACTCTTCTCTTTGCAAAATCCCAAAATTTCTATATCAACAGCACAGAAAAGCACAACACAAACACAAGAGATTTTATAGAGGTTCCCCAAAATGTGGGTAGTCCTCTCTTCTACCACCTGGTAGGAATGCACCACCTGTGCCTGAGTTTTTGATAAGGAGACTCTTAGAACCAATGATCTTTTGATAAGGAGATCATGAACCAACCAGATCTTTTGATACGGAGATATTGAACCACAGATCTTTTGATAAGGATATCTTGAACCACTGAATCCTTTGGAGAGGGATTCTAAAAACTCTTTACAGTTGGGAATGAGAAGGAGAAAGAAAAAGAAGGAAGAAGAACAATTATGTTCTCAGAATTCTTTTGAAGCCTTTCTCATGTTCAGCTTCTATATTCTTTCACTAGATCTGCTGATGATGAACTCCTGCTTATGATCATGATGATTTGCAGGAGCTATGTTTGTCATATCCTTTCTGCTTTCTTCTGATTAAAATCAGGTTGCTATGAGATATTGATGAAGAGCAACCTTCAGTTGATCTGTTCTAAGAGAGACAGCTGTTCTTGTTGATCACTGTCTTTTAGGGTTCCAGAAGAAGGAAGAAGAAGAAGGAATCCCTAGATGACAGCCGTAAGAAATTGTAATTGAATGCTCTGTTCTTCTCTCTTTTTGTTCTTATTTATTGCCCCTTGATTTGATTTGAATTTCTTTCCTTTTCTGGAATGTCCTGAAAAGGCATATCCTTGGACAATATCTCTTCATTTCCCCTTTTAATTCTTGACCCGTCTACCACCTATAATGATCCTTTCCAAGAAAGCTTTTCTTATATTCTTTATTGCTCCTTTCTATTCTAGGCAATAAATAAGTCGTTGTAGAACGGTCTTCAGTTTCGCGGGGCCATGAGAGAGAGATCCAAATGACAGCTGATAGGTTTCCTTTTTCAGACAGTAATTGATTTTGCGTCAAATTCTCTTTCTCTCTTATCAATGCACATTTGAGTTCTTGTAAAAGCAACTTCGATTACATTCTTGCTCTGAGTGAACTCTGCATGTCGATGTTGCGTCGATACCTTATCGATGTAACCATCGAGTGGAAGGCTTGGCTCTGAACTTCATCATCTACGTAGAATTGTTGTCGACATTGCGTCGAATTTAGATACCTTCGACAGATTCTTTCTTCTGCGTTGAGTTGAAGTAGAAGTTGCGTCGATTTCTCATGATACTTCGACATACTCATTTCATCTACGTTGATATCCTTTCGATGTAGCGTCCACTTTAATTACTTTGACAGAAGGTTGAGTTGCTTGGACTTCTAGTCTAAGTAGCGTCAACATCAATTCGATGTTGCGTCAATTTCTATTCGACGCAATTGTTAACTTTACTCAAATATTGCTTGTCTTGAACTTGTCTTGTCACCCTAAGTTGAGAGAGATATCCTAAGACATTTAATGACCACATTACCCTCACTACACAATTGGTAATTCAACCTAAGAGATAAAATCACTTTTTAGATAATTTGTTAAGTTAAATCAAAGGAGTTTTTCCCAACAATCTCCCCCTTTTTATCTTAACAAAATTTACAGATTGATTAAAGTGATTTTACACATTCCTTTTACATAAAAAAATAATACAGACAAGAGAACATAGACATAAGAAGACGACAGACTGAAATCACAGACTATTTCATTCAATTGTCAAGAAATAATATAGATCACCACAGCTGTTTGATTCCAGGAAGTATATGAAGATTTACAGAGTACCTGAGTTTCATTGCTCCTTCTCAGGAGTTCTTCTTTTCCTTGAAAATAATTTTGGAACAACCTTCCTTGGAGCAATCTGCAGAGGCTCATCATCTTCAGGGGACATTACTGCTTCTTCAGCAATATCAGCAGCATCCTTGGCAATATCAGCATGGTGCTCCGCCTTAATTTGTGCATTCAGCTCAGCAATATCAGCAGCCTCCTTGGCAATCTTTGCCACCTCATCCAGTAATTCTTCTGCATGGTGCTCCCTCTGGACCACTGCTCCACCTAGCTATTGGGTTATTTCTTAAGGTGTACTAGGAGGTCCTCCTTATCTGATAGATACGAATGTACCTCGTCCATCTCTTTTTCAATTAGCTCCCCCCTGATCAGCAAGCTCCCCTTGGTCTGTCTGCAGTAGTGTAGACTTAATTCTCTAGCTCTTTCTCTTTTCCTTGCTCCTCTTGATCAGCATGCTCTGAAGCTTGCTCCCCTTGGATATTTAGACTTTGGAAGATGGTAACTTTATTAAAGTTGCATTATCATTCCTCTTATCTTGGCCACTAGAATCTGGAACAGGACTTTCCTCATCCTGAATATTCTCCCCCTTCTTAACCTTGTTGGTAAGAGAGGTTAAGAACTCCTTTGTCACTAGGGAGGAGGACATGAAGTCTTTGTGTTGAAACCAATTTCTTGGTCTCTTGTGAAGCTCGAGCCCTCAACAAGTTTAGGGGAAACTTGTTGGAGCATGCGTTTCGCACTCCTCTGGTTTGATAATAACAAAGTCCCGTTTGTATTTGATTCTATTTTTATCAATGGTGTGCAGATAACAGGTATGAGATGTTCACATTTCTGCTGGAGCTAAAATTGAATGTGGGAAAATTTCACTGTCAAAAAATTCCGACAGCCACTGTCGCCCAGGCGACAGCAGAGAAATTACAACTACTTCCCTCCACGGCAGATCGACGAAAGGCAGTTTTGCGCTGTCGGAAATCCGACAGCGATGTCGCCCAGGCGACAGCTCGGCGGTTACAACAACTGCCCATGTCTCCACCCACGACCGACAGTTTTGCACTGTCGGAAATCCGACATCGATGTCGCCCAGGCGACAGCTCGACGGTTACAGCAACTGCCCACGACTCCACCCACGACGGCACTCCAGCGGCAGTTTAGCGCTGTCAGAAAATTCCGACAGTCACTGTCGCCCAGGAGACAGTGAATTTCTATAAATTGGTTCCTTTGGTTCGTGCATTCGAAGCTTTTGAGAATTCCAGTCCCTTCCTGAGTGCATACGAACCAGAGAGCTCCAGAACCTCCTCAACTCCTATTTGTGCAAAGAAGGATTGAAGATTGAAGACGGGATCGGGCGCGCTTCTACATCATAAATCATCTCGAGGCTTCAACAATCCGTTCAGAGATCTGATTTTCTAGGGAGTTGTTCTTTTCATATTGTATTTTCATTCACATATTTTTCATTTTGTATTGGTAGGGGAAATCGTCGTCTTGCGTGCGGCGTCTAAGTCCTTGCGCAGCTTAGGGGAAAATCGCTTCCTTGTGCGGAGCGTCCAAGTCCTTGCGTGGCTTGGTGGGAAATCATGGCCTTGTGTGCTACGTCTAGATCTTGGGAAGATCTAGAGGATGGGCTTGGGCTTGGTCTTGGGAGAGACAAGCGATAGCCTTCCGATCCTTGGGAGAAGGATTGGTAAACCAAAATTGTAGAATTTTTAGTAAATATAATTGTGTCTTGATCTTAAGCATTGTTAAGATCATTTTTATTGTACTCAAATTTCATGATTAATATAATTATGTCTCTTTCTTTAATTATATATTTGATGGCATAATCTTTATCTTAGAAATTTGTGTTTTGGTTTAATACTAAAATTGCATTGGTTTGAAAGTGTTTAGAAGTAATTTTTTAGTAAAGTAAATCTCTTTAAAAAAAATTACTAAGTAAAAATTTAATTTTTAAACACACCCTTATTCACCCCCCCCCCCCCCCCCTCTAAGGGCGTTATACGATCCAACAAGTGGTATCAGAGGCAGGTTACTCCAAAACGGTTTTACCACCGGGAGTAATGGCACACAACGATCACGCGTTCGTTGAGGGGCAAGGAAATTAGTAGGCCACCACTTTTTACGGGCACAGACTATAATTATTGGAAAACACGTATGCGTTGTTTTCTAATTGCGCTAGATATAGAAGTCTGGAATATGGTAGAATCTAGTTACACTTCTCCAACAATTGTTGTAGGAGATGTAACTATGGATAAGCCCAAAGATAAGTGGGATGATAATGATAAATTAAGATGTAAGAACAATGCAAAAGCCATGAATGCTTTATTTTGCGCACTAGATCGCACTGAATTTAATAGAGTTTGTGCTTGTAATTCTGCATTTGAAATTTGGAATTTATTAGAAATCACTCATGAAGGTACTTCGCAGGTAAAGGACTCAAAGCTATTTCAACTGGAATCTGAATTTGAAAGGTTCAAAATGGAGGTAGATGAAGAGATTGATACAATGTACACACGGTTTACAAAAATCGTGAACGACTCAAAGGTGCTAGGAAAGGTGTTCTCAATGGAGATTTGGTAAGGAAAATCTTAAGATCACTTCCCCCGAAGTTCAATCCTAAAGTGACTGCAATTTCCGAGTCACATGATCTTAAGACCTTACAATTGGAGAGCCTCATTGGGAACTTGAAAACTCATGAAGTTGAATTAAAATTCAACAACAAGAGTATATGGAGCCAAGGAAGAAGGGATTGGCTCTAAGATCAAAGAAGGAAGAAACTAGTGATTCTGAGGAGGATGAAGAAGATGAGGAAAGTTTATTTGTTAAAAATTTTAGAAAATTTATGAAAAATCCGGAGAGAAGGAATTCGTTTAAGAAGTATTTTAAGAAGGAGACCTTTAGGAAGAAAAAAGGAAAGGAGGGCGATGAGGAGGAAGAAAGACCGCCACCGGAGTGCTATCACTGCAAGAAGTTAGGACACATTCGAAGCAAGTGTCCAAAGTACTTGAAAGAACTTAAAGAAAGAAGCACAAAGGGTCGAAGAAGGTATTGAAGGCGGAAACCTGGGATGATACTACTTCTGAGGATGCAAGCAGTTCTGACTCAAGTAAAGAGGAGGAGGCCAACATATGCTTAATGGGAAAGAGCGTCATATCTGATGACGAATGCAGTGTCCAAAGCGACACTGAGGTAACTACTCCAACCTATGATGAATTGTTTTCTGAATTTTAAAGACTTGCAAATTTTTTGAAAAAAGTTTAAAAGATAATGATCTTCTAAAATCTGAAAATGGAATTTTACTTAAAGAAAACAAAAATTGTTAAATGAAATTAAGACTATTGGAAAAAGAGATATTTCTTGCCAAGAGTGTAATCACTTTTGGGGAAGAATTAAGGAACTTGAAGAATCTCTTTCCAAATCTCATTCTACAATAAAAGTACTTACTAAAAAGAATGAGATTTTAGAGAGAGATCTGAAATCTTCAATTTCCATAGTCCATGAGGGAAAGAAATCTTTTGAACGAAGATGCGTAAATCTAGTATCCGAGAATACAAAAATGAGAAACCAGATTCATGACTTAATACTAGCCATGAAAAATTTGGAATGGGCCGAAGATCACTGGATATGATCTTAGGATACCAACGCCATAAATCTGGAAGGTTTGGACTCGGATACACGTCTGGAAGCTGTCGCCCAGCGACAACCACTGTCGCCAGCGACAGTGAAAAGTCCAGAAAATTTGTTTTAAAAAATTCTAAAATTAATGAATCATCAAATACTGCATCCTCATCCAGTAAAAGTCCAGAAAAGTTATACTCTTCTAAATACATTACTTGTGCCAAATGCAATAGATTTGGTCACACTACGGACTCTTGCTGGAAGGAAGGAAAAACTAAAATTAAACAAATCTGGGTGCCTAAGGCTTCTACCTATACTATGGGTGGAACCACTTGGGTAACCAGATCTTACTCACCTCTTCTTTCTAGGTGTGTTGGCAGGCTAAGGACAAAGAAGACGTGTGGTACTTGGACTCGGGTTGTTCAAAAGCACATGACGGGAAATAAAGAAAAGTTCCTTAGCCTGGAGATGAAGAAAGGAGGAGTTGTTACATTCGGTGACAATGGAAAAGGAAAAAATCATCGGCATCGGTGTTGTGGGTAGCGAAAATTTTTCAATTTCAAATGTTTTATTTGTAGAAGGATTAAAGCATAATTTGATTTCCATTAGTCAATTATGTGATAAGGGTTTGAATGTTTTATTTGAATCTTCTACAAATTTGTGCAAAATTATTAATTCCAAAACAAATGAAATTGTTTTTACCACACCTAGATGTCATAATGTATATATGATTAAATTTCTTGATTTTTCAAATTCTACTTTGAAATGTTTTCTATCAAAAATTGATGAATTAGATTTATGGCATAGGCGACTTGGACACGCTAGTGCCAAGTTAATTTCAAAACTTTCAAAAGATAAATTAATTAAAGGTTTACCTTTGCTAAATGGAAATTTATCTTCTTCACTATGTGTGCCTTGCCAAAAGGAAAATTTTCAAAATCATCTTTCAAAAGTAAAAACATTATTTCTACCACTAGGCCACTTCAATTAATACATATGGACTTATTTGGGCCAATTGGAATTTCTAGCTTAGGAGGTAGAAAATACACATTTGTTTTGATTGATGATTATTCTCGTTTTTGTTGGACTTTATTTCTAACCTCTAAATCCGAAGCATTTTCAGAATTTTCAAAATTATGTTTGCGTATTCAAAATGAATTGGAGTTAAAAATTAAACGCATACGATCGGATCATGGAGGAGAATTTGAAAATGAAAAGTTTATTTCTTTTTGTACGGTGTCAGGAATTAAACATGAATTTTCCGCTCCACGCACACCACAGCAAAATGGTGTAGTGGAAAGGAAAAAATAGAACTCTTCAAGAGTTAGCCCGTACAATGTTATCTGAATTTAAATTACCAAAATCTTTTGGGCTGAAGCGGTTAGCACGGCATGTTATGTAATTAATAGAGTAATGCTTCGCCCTATTTTAAAATTAACTCCTTATGAATTAATATTTAGTAAACAACCAAATGTTTCTTATTTCAAAGTTTTTGGTTGTAAATGTTTTATTTTGAATTCTAAAGATTCCTTAGGAAAATTTGATGAAAAATGTGATGAAGGTATTTTTATTGGCTATTCTTCAACTAGTAAAGCTTATAGAATTTTTAATAAAAGAACAAAAATAGTTGAAGAATCTATTCATGTTAGGTTTGATGAGTTTGCTTCATGTGTAGAAAAGAAAATTACAGGAAAAGAAGATGAACTCCTTCCCACGATGGAGAATGATGAAGAAGAACTTGGAGAAAATGAAGAAGAAAAAGGAGAAGAAAGAGAAGAAGAAAGAGGAGAAGAAGATAGAGAAGAAGAAGAAAGAGAAGGATATGTGCCTCCAAGTGAATTGAGATTCTCAAAGGATCATCCAAAGGAGCTTATCATTGGAGATCCGCAAAAAGGGGTTAGTACTCGTTCATCACTACATGTTTTATTTTCAAACCTTTGTTTTGTTACTGAAATAGAACCAAAAGATGTTTCCACCGCTTTAAATGATGAATTTTGGTTTTTAGCTATGAATGAAGAACTTAATCAATTTGAACGTAATAAGGTTTGGAATCTTGTAGAACGACCCAAAAAACCGTCCTGTAGTTGGTGTTAAGTGGATTTTTAAAAATAAAATGGATAATGAATCTAGAATTGTTAGAAATAAAGCCAGATTAGTTGCAAAAGGTTATGCACAAATTGAAGGGGTAGATTTTGATGAAACTTTTGCACCCGTAGCAAGATTAGAAGCGGTTAGAATATTTCTTGCATTTGCTTGTTTTAAAAGATTTAAATTATATCAAATGGATGTCAAAAACCGCATTTTTAAACGGGTATATAAAAGAAGAAGTTTATGTAGAACAACCCCCTGGCTTTATAAATGAGAAATATCCAAATTATGTTTATAAATTAGATAAAGCGCTTTATGGATTAAAACAAGCGCCTCGTGCTTGGTACGATCGATTAACTCAATATTTGTTAAAGCACGATTATAAAATAGGAAGTGCTGATTCTACACTCTTCATTAAGCAAATTGATCATGATTTAGTTATTTTACAAATTTATGTTGATGATATTATTTTTGGAGCCACTAATGAAGAGTTGTGTAATGAAGTAGTTGAAATTATGAAAAATGAATTTGAAATGAGTATGGTTGGAGAACTTTCATATTTTTTAGGTTTTCAAATTACACAAAAACATGATGGTATTTTTATATGTCAAACCAAATATATTCATGATATGTTAAAAAGATTTGGATTTGAAAATCTTAAGCATGCAAACACTCCTATGAGTACTTCACTAAAATTAGGAAAAGATGAAAGTGGTGTTTCAATTGAACAAACTCTTTATAGAAGTATGATAGGGTCTTTATTGTATTTAACCGCATCTAGACCTGATATTATGTTTGCCGTTTGTTTATGTGCTAGATTTCAAGCTAATCCTAAAGAGTCACATTTAAAAGCGGTGAAACGTATCTTTAGATATCTCATAGGCACATCAAAATTATGTTTATGGTATCCTCATAATGATTCTTTTATTTTACATGGTTTTTCGGATTCGGATTATGCGGGATGTTCCTTAGATAGGAAAAACACTAGTGGCACTTGTCACTTTATCGACCCTTCACTTATTTCATGGTCGAGTAGGAAACAGAATTCTGTTTCCCTCTCAACTACCGAGGCCGAATATATTGCACTAGGTAGTTGTTGTGCCTAAGCTCTTTGGATGTCACAAACATTAGAAGATTTTGGCATGCAACAAAGTAGTGTAGAATTAAAGTGTGACAATAAAAGTGCTATAGACTTAACTAACAATCCCATATTACATTCTAGATCTAAGCATATAGATGTCCGACATCATTTTATAAGGGATCATATTAAGAAGGGTAATATAAAAATCAACTTTATAGGCACGGAAAATCAACTAGCGGATATATTCACTAAGCCGTTATCGGATTCCCGTTTTTCTATGCTTAGGCTAGAATTGGGAATTCTAGACATTTCACAATGAATATATCACTATTTAAAGCCTATAAAAATTTAAAAAAAAATTTATTATCACAAAACATAAACAATGTACAAATAAAAAGCTAAAATCTTAAAATTAAAACATAAAATTTCAAAAGACTTAACAAAAATTCAACATCATTACTATTACATCAATATTGTTCAAATAAAAACAGTAGAAACAACTTAAGGATCAAGTTCATTAAACAAAAGCAGAAATCTAAAGAAGTTCACTGTCGCCCAGGCGACAGTGGATGTCGGAAATTTCTGACATCGCCCAGCAGCAGCAGCAACATAAAACTACTCTGAATCTTCATAACCAGCCCCGCTGCTCTCTGGAAAATCTTCTGGAGGTCCTCGTCTCACGACTTTACCATGGCGAGTCCGCCTCACCGATTCGCGTGGCGGTTCTTCGGCCGGAACTTGCCATTCGGCCTCTTCCTCCGGAGTTGGCTTTAACTTCAGACCCTTGACGAGAAACTTCATAAATTTCTGCATTCGACTACGGTCCTTCTTCACTTCCCTCTTGTGATCCTCTAATGAATCACGCAAATCATCAATGGACTCTCGTAGTGATCCTGCCCTAGAAATGGTCGGCTCTCTAATCTCAATCCCCGGATGAGCTTTTCTCTGCGGCTTTGATAAAGTAGTTTTTATATAAGTTTTTAATAGAAAATTTTGTAATTATTTAATTTGAATTTTCCTTTTTATGTCAATTTTAGGTTATAAGTAGTTCTTTTTGTAATTTTGATTCTAACTTAGCCTAATTTTAATATTTGCAGATTTCTGGGACAAATCAGGAAAAATCCCATGTCACGCCCTCGGTCACGCCCGTGACCAAGGGCGTGTAACCTGAAGATCAGTCCAGAGTCGCAGCCGTGCTGTTGAGCTAGTCCACACCCAGTCACGCCCCAGGTCACGCCCGTGACCCAAAGTCACGCCCGTGACAGGGGGCGTGTAATTTCAGCATCTGCCGCGTGGAGCCGCCGTCGAGACGAGAAGCTGCCGTTGAGAAGTCAACTTGAGTCACGCCCGTGACCCAAAGTCACGCCCGTGACCTTCCCGCGTGATCCAAGCACGCCGCCGCGG
The DNA here is from genome assembly GCA_033032865.1 of Dactylorhiza incarnata. NCBI lineage: Eukaryota > Viridiplantae > Streptophyta > Magnoliopsida > Asparagales > Orchidaceae > Dactylorhiza > Dactylorhiza incarnata. Next base: position 14,125 of record JAWHQI010002748.1, read on the forward strand.
CGTCTGGCTAGCCCATGCCGCATTAAATGAAGCCTTCCTGAGTCACGCCCGTGACCCAATTGTCACGCCCGTGACATGTGCGATTTTCTCCCGCCGTCACGCCAAGCCCACGCCGCGACCGGATCCGATGCTGCAGAGATTACACGCCCTAGGTCACGCCCGTGACCGAGGGCGTGTAACATGAAATTTTTGCCTATAAATTCAGAGGCTCTCCTTGAGTTCAAAGTTCAGAATTTTGGAGTGGGGAAGGTGCTGCTGGGCCAATCTTGAGTAGTTCTCCTTTTTCATGTTCATGTTCATGTCTCTTTATTTTCATGCTCTCTTCCTTTTCTAATGCAATGTATTAGCTTTCCTTTAGTGCAATAGTCTAGTTTAAGCTTGTAATCTTGTTTTTCCTAGCTTGCAATTTCCTTTCTTAAGTCTTGTAATAGTTTTTCATTTAAATAAAAAAAATAGTTTGTTCTCTTTATTTTGTCTCCTCCTTAGCTAAAATTTCTTAATATGCATTTTTATTTTTCTTCCTCTTCCCCCTCCACCATGATTAACTAATCCTCATTAGTACTCGATCAAAATGATCCGAGGATGAGTTAGACAAGTTATGATTTTCTAAAATTTTCTTTTTCCGTTTTTATAAACACTTGAATTATCCTTGATTTTTAATTAGTGAGGCCATACTTTCGATATATGGTTTTCGCTTAAGTTTTCATATTTAGTTAGCCGAGAGGCTCAAAGTATGAATCGATCACTCAAGGGTAAAGAGAGTTGCACGCACCCCTCGAGAGAGGATGACGTAAATCTCCCGGATTGGAGTCAAATCCAATAGTGGGGTTCACCTCGTAAAGCAAGTTTTAGGTAATCGATTATAGGACGAGAGTCCGGTTGATTTTTCCTAATCTTAGTTGGGCATTAACCTCGAGAGAGGCATGTTCGAGCTTCGGGAACCTCCACGGTCAAGTAGTTCAATTTAAACGGAATTAGATTTAATTTCTTTTTACTTGTCTTTTCTCACTCCAAGGTGGCTTTTGATTGAGTACTAGCCTCTTTTATCATCATCTAAACCCTTAATTTAGCTTGCAATTTCTCTTTTTTTTTAGCTAAGAACCAAAACCCCAAAATATCATTAGATAAGATAATAGTGACTTTCCTCAAAGTAGAAGTAATCGACGCGCCCCGTGGAATACGACCTTGGTATTTCTTAATATCCTATACTATAGACGATAAGGTACACTTGCCTTTATCGGATATAGTTTTTGGAGAAAATCTCAACCCTTCACTAAAATTTCAAAACCGTAAAAATCTATATCAAGTTTTTGGCGCCGTTGCCGGGGACTTTTGCGTAGATATTTTGAAACAAGGATAGCTATTAATTTTATCATGTTGTTTTTATTTTAGTTTTTCTATTTTTGAAAATCTTAAGGGTGAAATTAAAATTCTTGGAAAGGACGCTTTGGGCTTGAATTCCCATCACAGCCTCTAGTACCTTGCAAACCCTTCACCGGGTAGATCTTGGGAAGTCCAAGACTAACTTAATCCGCCTAAAAAGAACAAAAAATATTCTCTCTTTTTCTTCTTCTTTCCTTCTCTTTTTAGTGTATGACCCGTGGTAGCACTTCGATTCTTCCTTTTGATCCGGAAATCGAGCGAACCCTTTTGAGGCACCGCCGTTCTCGTGATCAAGGAAATCAAGTGGAATCTGAAGAGTCAATCGGGGACACTAACGCAGCAAATATGGATCATAATCTTAATCCTCCTAATCTTAACGAGCCAAACCCTAATGAGGACGCGCAACGGACCATGTCCTATTATGCGCGGCCGAATTTGGAAGGCACACAATCGAGTATTGTTCGCCCCGCGGTGGCGAACAATAATTTTGAGATCAAGTCCAGCATCATACAAATGGTGCAACAATCGGTGACCTTTGATGGTCAACCGGACGAGGATCCAAATTCACATATCTCTTACTTTCTTGAAATTTGCGACACTTTTAAGATCAATGGCGTCACCGATGATGCCATTCGATTACGTCTTTTTCCTTTCTCTCTGCGGTCTAAGGCCAAGCAGTGGCTGGGCTCCCTACCAAGGGGATCCATCACTACATGGGCCGAAATGGCGGAAAAATTTCTTAATAAATATTTCCCGCCTTCAAAGACCGCTAAATTACGCACGGATATTGCATCGTTCATGCAAATCGACTCGGAGACTCTCTATGATACATGGGAGCGCTTCAAGGAGCTTTTGCGTCGATGCCCTCACCACGCACTTGCCACTTGGCAACAAGTGCAAATATTTTATAATGGCTTAAATCTCCAAACGAGGCAAATGATTGATGCAGCCGCCGGGGGACATTAAATAACAAAACCCCGATCGCCGCTCAAGAGCTTTTCGAAGAGATGGCCACAAATGCGTATCAATGGAACATGCCCCGAGCGCGGCCTAATAAGCCGGCCGGAATTTTTGAAATAGACGCTAACGCAAATTTGGCTTTACAAGTTGAGCGCTTAACAAAGCAAGTGGCGGAGATGTCTGCTTCCTCCGCCACTCCTCCTTGGGCTAATAATATTTTACTTGAAGAGCAAGTTGATTACATGGGAAATCCACCTCGGCCTTCCTATAACCCGAACACCGCTCCGTATAATAACACCTACAACGCGGGTTATAGGAATCATCCGAACTTCTCATGGAGCAATCAAGGAAATGCTCAGCGTCCCTTAAATTTAAATCAACCTCCAAATCAACTTCTCAATTTAACTCCCCCTCAAAATTTTAATCCACCCGGTTTTCCACCGCAACAGCAAAAACCCTCTCCGCTTGAAGAGGTTTTTGCAAAATATGTTGCTACAACTGAAGCGAACATCCGGAACCTCACCGGATCGATCAAAAATTTAGAGAACCAAGTGGGCCAGCTAGCAAAGATAATCTCCGAGCGACCGCAAGGAGCCCTTCCGGGAAACACGGAGCCCAACCCAAGGGAGAGCGCAAACGCGATTACACTCCGAAGCGGGAAGGAGGTGGCTTTTAAGCAGGACGAACCCATGGTAACTTCCTCTCCTCCTCTTCCTCCTATTTTATCTTCAATTTTACCTACTACGTTAGCTCCGCGCGCTTCTACTTCTAATGTTCCGTATCCATCTAAGTTTAAAAGCGAGAGCGCCGAAAAGAATTATAAAAAGTTTTTAGATATTTTAAAGCAAATCCACATTAATGTACCCTTCTGCGAGGCTATCTCTCAAATGCCTAAATATGTGAAATATCTTAAGGAGTTGCTCTCCAATAAGAAAAAATTAGAAGATATTTCGCATATTTCTTTGAACGCAGAATGCTCCGCGGTTGTACTCAACAAATTGCCTACAAAAGTGAATGACCCGGGACGGTTTTCCATCCCGTGTTTATTTGGCAATTCGTTAGTAAAACACGCTTTAGCGGATCTGGGAGCAAGTATCAATCTCATGCCTTTTTCATTATTTAAGAAACTAGGTCTAGGAAATCCAAGCCCCACTCGAATGAGTATTCAATTAGCGGATCGCTCTTTAAAATATCCGGTAGGAATAGTGGAGGACGTGCTCGTCAAGGTCGACAAGTTCATCTTCCCGGTGGACTTTGTCATTCTTGACATCGAAGAGGATGCCGAAGTACCCCTCATACTCGGCCGCCCCTTCCTTGCCACCTCCCGCGCCATTATTGACGTAAGTAACGGAAAGCTCCTCCTTCGAGTTGGAGATGATGAAGTTTCTTTCGGCATAAATTCCTCGATGCGGAACACATTAGAAAACGACGATTCATGTTTTTACCTGGAAGAGTGTTGGGAATTCGATTCCCCTCCCGAGTTAGTCTCCACCTCGAGTCACGAGTCCGAGTTCGCCGAGCTCTTTTGTCTGGAAGAAGAAGAAGTCACTCGTTTCACACCACCCGAACCACTATTTTTAGAAAAATTAAAAATCAAAACATCTTATGAAGAGCCACCCGTTTTGGAACTAAAGCAACTTCCCCCTCACCTTAAGTATTTATTTTAGAAAAAGAGTCGAAGCTACCCGTCATCGTTTCATCCGAACTTAGCAACTCAGAAATTTCCGAGTTGGCTATTGTCTTAAGAAAGCACCGCCACGCAATTGCGTGGCAAATTTCGGATATAAAGGGTATAAACCCTTCCTTCTGCACTCATAAAATCTTCCTCGAAGATAATTCCCGAAATTCGGTCCAGCCTCAACGACGGCTAAACCCTAACATGAAAGAAGTCGTTAAGGCCGAAGTGATCAAACTATTGGACGCGGGAATTATCTACCCGATATCGGATAGTACTTGGGTTAGCCCAGTACAAGTCGTACCAAAGAAAGGTGGCATTACGGTAGTAGCTAATGAGAATAACGAGTTGATCCCAACCCGTACTGTTACGGGTTGGCGGATGTGCATCGATTACCGAAAACTAAATGATGCCACCCGTAAGGATCACTTCCCCCTACCATTCATCGATCAAATTTTAGAGCGCCTTTCAGGTCACTCCTACTACTGTTTTCTCGATGGTTTGTCGGGATATTTTCAAATACCGATTTCGCCCGAGGACCAAGAGAAAACCACTTTCACTTGTCCCTTTGGCACCTTCGCTTATCGAAGGATGCCATTTGGTCTTTGTAATGCGCCAGCTACATTCCAAAGATGTATGCTGGCAATATTTGACGAGTTAGTAGAGGAGGTGATGGAAGTGTTTATGGACGACTTTTCCGTGTTCGGAAATTCATTTAAAAATTGTTTAAAAAATCTTGAGCGCGTGTTGCAGCGATGCGAGGAAACGAATTTAGCACTTAATTGGGAGAAATGCCATTTTATGGTCAAGGAAGGGCTAGTCCTTGGTCATAAAATTTCGGGCATGGGGATCGAGGTCGATAAGGCCAAGATCGAAGTGATTGAAAAACTTCCCCCTCCAACAAACGTAAAAGCTATTCGTAGTTTCCTAGGCCACGCGGGGTTTTATCGGCGTTTTATACAGAATTTTTCAAAAATCACAAAGCCGTTAACCCACCTTCTTGAAAAAGAATCCTCGTTTATTTTTAGCGATGAATGCCATTTGGCTTTTAAACTCATCAAAGAGAAACTTATAAACTCCCCGATTCTAGTCGCGCCGGATTGGTCGCTTCCTTTTGAAATCATGTGCGACGCGAGTGACATTGCGGTTGGTGCCGTTTTAGGCCAACGGGTGAGTAAGTATTTCCACCCTATTTATTATGCGAGCAAAACACTCACGTCGGCACAAGCGAATTACACCACAACCGAAAAGGAGCTTCTAGCGATCGTTTTTGCCTTCGATAAGTTTAGGTCATATATCACCCTCTCAAAAGTTATTGTCTTCACGGATCACTCCGCACTTAGGTATCTTTTAAGCAAATCGGACACCAAGCCTCGTCTTTTGCGATGGATCCTCCTCTTGCAGGAGTTTGACTTAGAGATCCGGGACAAAAGAGGAGCCGAAAACTTGGCGGCCGATCATCTCTCCCGTTTAGAAAACCCCGCCTCGGAAGTTTTGATAGAATCTGACATCGATGATAAATTTCCCGAAGAGCGCCTCCTCGCTCTCGAAGATATTAATACGTCGTCTACCCCCTGGTTTGCAGATCTGGCTAACTATTTAGTAGCCCGGGTCTTGCCAAAAGAATTCTCGAGTCAGAAAAAGAAGAAATTCTTTTCTGATTTAAAGAATTACTTTTGGGAGGATCCCTTTTTGTTCCGTGTATGCGCAGACCAAGTGGTGAGACGATGCGTCTCGAGTAAGGAGGGTCTTAAAATTTTACGACATTGTCACGAGGGACCATCCGGTGGTCATTATCATTCGAACCGAACCGCGAGGAAGGCGCTGGAGGCAGGCTTTTATTGGCCCACGCTCTTCAAAGATGCTCACACCCTTGTGAGTACTTGCGACAGCTGCCAGCGGTCGGGCAACATCTCTCGCCGGGATGAGATGCCTCAAAATATTTTCTTAGAATGCGAGATTTTCGATCTTTGGGGCATTGATTTCGTTGGTCCTCTCCCTCCTTCATTTTCAAATAAGTATATTCTAGTGGCGGTCGACTACGTGTCAAGGTGGGCGGAAGCGCAAGCTCTCCCCACCAACGATGCGCGAGTCGTCGTTAACTTTTTAAAAAAATTATTTTCTCGATTTGGCACTCCGCGCGCTATTGTGAGTGATCGGGGCACCCATTTTTGCAATACTCAATTCACAAAAACTTTAGCAAAATATGGTGTCACGCACAAACTATCCACTGCATATCACCCACAAACGAGCGGCCAAGTCGAAGTGGTTAATCGAGAATTAAAGCGAATTTTAGAGAAAACGGTTTCTATTAATCGGAAGGATTGGGCAATAAAGCTCGATGACGCGCTTTGGGCCTATCGTACGGCGTACAAGACCGCTATCGGTTGTACACCATATCGAATGGTCTATGGCAAGGCTTGCCACCTTCCGGTCGAATTAGAACACCGCGCATTTTGGGCGCTTAAATTTTTAAATCTCGATTCCACTTTAGCGGGTGAACAAAGGAAGTTTCAAATAAACGAGTTAGATGAATGGCGAGCGAATGCGTATGAGAGCAATAAATTATATAAGGAGCGAACAAAGTTTTATCATGATAAACATATAAAATTTCCGAAAACTTTTTCGCCGGGCGATCTCGTCCTCCTTTATAATTCTCGCCTTCGCCTTTTTCCGGGAAAATTAAAATCCCGATGGTCCGGACCCTTTATTGTTAAAGAGGTTTGGTCCTATGGGACAATCCTAATTTCCCACCCGGAAAAAGGCTCCTTCAAAGTTAACGGGCACCGCCTTAAATTGTATCTTCCGGGAGACGTACCTAATGACAAGAGTGATGCGATTTTTCTTCATCATATAACATAATCGGCAAGTGGGTCAAGCTACGCGACCTTAAACAAAGCGCTTTTGGGAGGCACCCCAAAGTTATCTTTTGTTATTTTCTCTTGTCTCTTCTTTTCTGCTTTAACAACTTTTGCAGGTAATCGCGGCTTCCCCACAAAAGCTTCGAAAAAATCAGGGAAGCCCTTTTTCCTTCTCTTCTTTCGTTTTTGCATTTTTTTTTATCTTTTCCTACTTCATACTTATTTTTAAACATTGGGGACAATGTTTAACTTTAAGTATGGGGGTGTGAATAGCCCTTTGTAAATTCTTGTAAATAGTTGTTAAATTAGAAAATTTTCAAAAAAAAAAAAAAAAAAAAATATATATATATATATTTTCTTATGTTTTTCTTCTATTTTAGCACTTGTAAAACCCAAAACTCAAAAAAAAAAAAATAGAAAACAGAAAAATTTAAATCTTGGAAAGGGACGTTTGGGATTTTATCTCATCACACCTCCTAGTACCTTGCGAACCTTCACCGGGTAGCCCTTGGGAAGTCCAAGACTTGCAAAAAAAATTTGTTAAGTTTTAAATCTAGTTTCCTTTCTTTGTAAATAGTTTTTAATGAGGAAAAAAAAAAAAAAGATAATATCAAAAATTCAAAAAAATTCTTATTTCCCTCCTTGTTGTTTTTGTGATTTCTTAGAAATCTAGTTGAGAATGTTTATAAGCATGTTTAAGTTTTTAATTGGCTAAAATTTTGCTTATCATAGTTTGTTAATTTTAAATTTGAGGTAATCTTGATTTAAGAATCATCTTATGATTTTAAATTGATTAGAGAATTTTGTTAGCATGACTTCTCTTTTTATTTTTAAATGGCTTCATTTTGTAGTAAATTTCCTAAACCTCTTTAGATTTCAATTATACTTTCTTCTAACTTCTTAGATCTTAGGAATTTTAATTTTACTAGAATTTGCTCTCAATATGATTTAAAACTAGCTAGATTTATTTTTCCCTACCCTACCCCCTTTGATGGCATAAAAAAAATGTGTATTAAAAGATCATATGTCATGGGAATAAGAGGATAAAATTCATTATTCCCTAAAACATATGCACCCAAAATATTTGAAAAGATTATATGGCATGGAGTAAGAGGATAAAATTCATTACTCCTAAACCTTATACATTTTGGGTTTTTATTAGAAGAGAAAAAAAAAAAGAGAAAAGAAAAAAAAAAGGGAAATTTCATGATAAATTCCATTTCCTCCATTCAAAAATTTCTCTTCTTATGCCAAATTCTATGAAATCACCCTTAGCCAATTATCATTGTTCTAGTTTTAGTTGAAAATTATGGAGAGAGCAATATTTAGTAATTTACTTTTCCTTAAGATTCTTTTAAGATAGAGTTCTTATAATTTTAATTTAATTTAGTTTTATAATTTCTACAATTTTGTCAAACTACTTAATTTTCTTGAGAAGTTATTGCCTAAACATTTTTTCCCTCTTTTCAAATCATCATCATAATTTAGGACTTAACTCCCCCTTGAATTTACTCTTAACTTAACTTTTGGTTAAATGAAATTTTAGTTTTAAATTAAAAATTTTTTTAAGGATGTCTTATAAATTATGTCTCACACTTTTGCTCTGGAATAGCAAAACCTCAAGTATGGGGGTATTTGATAAAGTAGTTTTTATATAAGTTTTTAATAGAAAATTTTGTAATTATTTAATTTGAATTTTCCTTTTTATGTCAATTTTAGGTTATAAGTAGTTCTTTTTGTAATTTTGATTCTAACTTAGTCTAATTTTAATATTTGCAAATTTCTGGGACAAATCAGGAAAAATCCCATGTCACGCCCTCGGTCACGCCCGTGACCAAGGGCGTGTAACCTGAAGATCAGTCCAGAGTCGCAGCCGTGCTGTTGAGCTAGTCCACACCCAGTCACGCCCCAGGTCACGCCCGTGACCCAAAGTCACGCCCGTGACCGGGGGCGTGTAATTTCAGCATCTGCCGCGTGGAGCCGCCGTCGAGACGAGAAGCTGCCGTTGAGAAGTCAACTTGAGTCACGCCCGTGACCCAAAGTCACGCCCGTGACCTTCCCGCGTGATCCAAGCACGCCGCCGCGGCGTCTGGCTAGCCCATGCCGCATTAAATGAAGCCTTCCTGAGTCACGCCCGTGACCCAATTGTCACGCCCGTGACATGTGCGATTTTCTCCCGCCGTCACGCCAAGCCCACGCCGCGACCGGATCCGATGCTGCAGAGATTACACGCCCTAGGTCACGCCCGTGACCGAGGGCGTGTAACATGAAATTTTTGCCTATAAATTCAGAGGCTCTCCTTGAGTTCAAAGTTCAGAATTTTGGAGTGGGGAAGGTGCTGCTGGAGCCAATCTTGAGTAGTTCTCCTTTTTCATGTTCATGTTCATGTCTCTTTATTTTCATGCTCTGTTCCTTTTCTAATGCAATGTATTAGCTTTCCTTTAGTGCAATAGTCTAGTTTAAGCTTGTAATCTTGTTTTTCCTAGCTTGCAATTTCCTTTCTTAAGTCTTGTAATAGTTTTTCATTTAAATAAAAAAAATAGTTTGTTCTCTTTATTTTGTCTCCTCCTTAGCTAAAATTTCTTAATATGCATTTTTATTTTTCTTCCTCTTCCCCCTCCACCATGATTAACTAATCCTCATTAGTACTCGATCAAAATGATCCGAGGATGAGTTAGACAAGTTATGATTTTCTAAAGTTTTCTTTTTCCGTTTTTATAAACACTTGAATTATCCTTGATTTTTAATTAGTGAGGCCATACTTTCGATATATGGTTTTCGCTTAAGTTTTCATATTTAATTAGCCGAGAGGCTCAAAGTATGAATCGATCACTCAAGGGTAAAGAGAGTTGCACGCACCCCTCGAGAGAGGATGACGTAAATCTCCCGGATTGGAGTCAAATCCAATAGTGGGGTTCACCTCGTAAAGCAAGTTTTAGGTAATCGATTATAGGACGAGAGTCCGGTTGATTTTTCCTAATCTTAGTTGGGCATTAACCTCGAGAGAGGCATGTTCGAGCTTCGGGAACCTCCACGGTCAAGTAGTTCAATTTAAACGGAATTAGATTTAATTTCTTTTTACTTGTCTTTTCTCACTCCAAGGTGGCTTTTGATTGAGTACTAGCCTCTTTTATCATCATCTAAACCCTTAATTTAGCTTGCAATTTCTCTTTTTTTTTTAGCTAAGAACCAAAACCCCAAAATATCATTAGATAAGATAATAGTGACTTTCCTCAAAGTAGAAGTAATCGACGCGCCCCGTGGAATACGACCTTGGTATTTCTTAATATCCTATACTATAGACGATAAGGTACACTTGCCTTTATCGGATATAGTTTTGGAGAAAATCTCAACCCTTCACTAAAATTTCAAAACCGTAAAAATCTATATCAGGCTTCTTCACCTTCATTGAACCCGTATAATATATTTAGGATAACAATCATCCAAATAAGCACCTTGCACTATCCATCCATACTTCTTATAAAGTACACGCTGTATTACCACCCCCATTGGCAGCGTATGAACCTTCACCCATCTTGGATGCTTTAATCTATACGCATACCTAATCTGGGAGAGTATGAAGTCCGCCACATCAAAAAGCTCATCCTCCATAATATAGTATGTAAAGAGGGTCAACTGAGCCGTAATACTTCTTGTGTCTCCACTCTTCAACATCACTGAATTCCTTAATATATCTTGGACTAAGAACGCATCCGGAGTAAGTGAGGTAACTTCAGTGGTAAGAGTCTTTTTTTGATTCCCATGTAAACTCATGTTTACAAGGGTCCAATCTCTATCCTTTCGATAATTCTCCACTATATCAGGCATATTCTCACTCATCACTAGTCCGAATTCCTCTCGTAGATCAACATGTGTTATTTCCACATGTTGACCTTGGATCCTTGATCTCACTCCTCCATCCAATTCAGTGAAATTTGGGTCTTCCAAATGGTTATAAAATTCACGAATGAAAAAGGAAGAAAACCCCTCTGGTGTGATTATTGAAATTATACCCGCGTTCGCAAGCCGATCATAGATATGATCGTGCTTTGGCGACTCAAATTCCACATACTTCGCTATTCCAACAATAGCATTCTCCACCCAAGGAAAAACTTGATATGAACTACGTGCATCTTCCGAAGTACTCTTTCGAGCTTTGGAACTGGAAGCCATTCTGCAAATAACAAAAAAAAATTAGATCAAACATGTGTTGTGCACTGGAACACTGTCGCCCAGGCGACAGTGGGTGTCGGAATTTTCCGACAGCTCACCAAGTGATTTCTCTCAAAATTTTTTACATATCCTTCCAGATCTACTCAAAATCAATGTTATTTCAACATCACGTTTTAAAAAAAAAATATGTTTTTCAAATCAACATATTCTACAAATTCTTTACTATTCATCATCTTCAACCCTATACACTAAACTAGATCTACCAAAACCCTTTAGAGAATGAACAAATGGAACCCTTCATCACAAAAATCACAAAATCAAAAATTTTCACAAAGATCCAACAAGATCCACTTGTTTTTAAACTAGATCTACATTTTTTTTAAATAATAAAAAAACTAAACTTCAAAAACCTACACCATTCATCAAAAATCAACATGAAAACTACATTTTCCTTCTTCTCTACTTTCAAAATCAAAAATCCAACAAAAAAAAATTTGGAGTCAAAACCATAAAAAGCAAACTCCCATACCTTAGATCTTGAGATGTCGCCGATTTCCGACAGCCCTCTCTCTCTCAACAGTCCAGAAAAATGAAGCACAATAGGGTTTGACTCGGTCTGATGCCCTATTTATACTTTTGGCTGTCGCCCAGGCGACAGTGGGTGTCGGAATTTTCCGACAGCTCCAAATGTACTAAAAAATCAATGTTGGGTCCCTTTGATGATCTACAATAGTTATATGTCATTATTAATGCTTCACCTCATGACTTGATGACAAACCAATGTGTTATTTATTTAAAAAAAAATGACTTACATGTTTATATGATTTCATTTCCAAGCTATCATCGTATTGACACTTCTACTTAGTTGTTTAGACCATTGGAAATTGTTTTCGCATGCCTCTAAGTATGAGAAATTGTTTATCTATCATAATGAACTATCATGTTCACTTCTTTTGATCAATACATATGTGTACTTCTTTAATATATACATGGATCATATTTGCTTTAACATAATAAAATAGCACTTCTTAAATACAACTTTCACCCTTGATTTGTTAGCACAACAAAATATTCACCATCTTTTGCGATTTAGTGAATTCGGAGATCCTTGGTCATTTAAAAAAAAAATATATCAATATATCAAAATTAAGATATCACAACATCTGTGATCAAAAAAAATTAAAATAAAGACAAGGATACTCCACCAAGCACTACTTACCCTCCTGATAAGTCTTAATGAGCATTGTGGGGTTAAGCACCTTGGACAGAATTGTAAAGTGTCTTGTGCAAAAGAAACATGGTTTTCTATTCAT
>JAWHQI010002749.1:0-10000 GCA_033032865.1 Dactylorhiza incarnata
ATATATATATTAAGTATATATATATATACAAGTGAAATAACTAATTGCCAACCTAAAATCACCTAGAGGGGGGGTGAATAGGTGATAACAGCGTCTTTTGCGGAATTGAAAATCTTGAAAATAAAGAACGCATGAAAAGCAAACCACAACCACAGATGACACAAGGAATTTATAGTGGTTCCCCAATCTTGGGTAATCCACTTGCCGGCCTCGCCAATCTAGCACCACAGCTAGACTTGACTACTTCACTATATCTCGGATCAAGAACGATCCTACAAATCTCAGAGTCAAAAACTCTTACAACTCGGAGACCAATCTCCTACAAACTCAGAGAGAACCCTCTCTTACAACTCGGAGAACACCTCTCCTACAACTCGGAGAACAATCTCTCCTACAATCAAATAAGAAATTGATATAAAGAATATACTTGTTAATCACCAAAAGATCTGAATATTATGATGACGATCTTCTTCCTTCTTGTGATAGAAACAGCTTCGGCTTGATATTGAAGAAGAATCGATATGGCGCAACTCAGATCTTCAAGGATCTTGATCGAACCTTCTGAATCAAAACACGTAAGGCAAAGATCGAAAGACCTTCCTCTTCCCTTGGAGACGAATTCAGGAAATTCACGATCGATCTCCACTGATGGCGATGCGCGGCACTTGACGACGAACTTGGATCAGATTAGGGTTTTGAAAAGTACGAGCTCTGATCTTGTGGCTCTAAAAACTTGATGTTAAGACTTAATACTTCTTCATATGCAATCTTAAGGAGAAATCATTATATATAATACATCCTAACGATTTAACCTTAAGACAAGGAAAGACGTCACGTCATACTGACGGAAAGGACTTGTCGTCAAAACCGGAAAAACAAAGTTTCCGAGAAATGAAGGATTAGACTTCTCGAGAATTACAATACTTCTCGAGAGATATAACTAGTTCTCGAAAACAGCTTTACAAGAGAGAAAGATCAAGGAAAACAAGACCGGACTTCTCGAGAGAAAAAGGATTTCTCGAAAGCTAAGACATACTTCTCGAAATCAGCTAAAAAAGAGCTTTTCCCGAAAACAAGTAAGACCTTTCGAGAGAACAAAGACATCTCGAGAAATACAAGAAAACTTCTCGAAAACTTCAGAACTATTTCGAGAACAACCTTTAGAGAAAAGACTTTTCGAAAACTGAAGTACTTCTCGAGAGAGAAAAGACTTCTCGAAAACAAAAGTACTTCTGAACCAACCCTTCTCGAAAACAAACACGGACTTCTCGAGAGCAAAGAAGGACTTTTCGAAAGCTCATATAGACTTCTCGGAAAGTCTACTTACTTCTCGAAAAGTTAACTTAGAGAAAATCTTCTTTTGTCTTCAGACCAAAACTGCACACCAAGGCTTTGAATTTTTTTGATGTCTTGATCATAAAGTGTATCCCAATTGAGAGACCACACATGAGTCAACCCCATACCTCATACAATGAAGAATTACATTGCATGAGACTGTGCTTATTGACCCATTGTGACCTGACATTGGTCTACACTTAGCAAAGTGAACCTGCAAGAACATTACTAGAAAACCAAATCAAATACACAAACAATTCAGCCTTGGTTCAAAGTTGACTTTCTACAAATCAAGGTTATTGTGGATACAATACCCAACAATCTCCCCCTATTTGTAGAAGTCAGAACCCTACTTACCAAGATGAATTGTAGCCATATTAAATATAAAAGAGATATACTGGAAAGAACATTAACAACAATATCTAAATATAAAAGCATGATTGTCACATCAGAACCAAAAACTATATTTAGATGTAAGATTGCCTAATGAATTAATGTTCACACAGCATATAGTAATAATGTTTTAAAGGTTCTTCAAAGACTTGACTTCAGACATTGGAATTTCTTTTTCTCAGCATTTCTATCCTTTCAAAGTAAGCATATGGCTTTGGGTGATACTTGGGAGGAGCTTCTGGAGCTGCTGGATTGTTGTACCCATAGTTCCTGAAATGAATTCTTCTCTTTGTTTGGCTTGTCTTATATTTCTTCCATTCAGAAGAGCTGTAAAATTCTTCAGGTTTTACATTTCCTTCTTCTACAAGCTTAAGAGAGTCAAGAATTACAACTTTAGAAACTGGACTCCAACTCTCTGGATAAGCCTTAGATTCATCTACCACTGCTTTGCCTGAGCCTGCTGAGCTGGAGCCAGGAATAGATCTGCTAGCAGAAGGTCCATCACCATACTTTCTTTTTCTAGAATAGTGCCTAGAAGATTGAGGTTCTACTGAAGAAATATCATCAGACTTCCTTGCTGGTCTTGGAGAAAACTGAGGAGCTTCAGATTGAACTTGATCAAAGCTTGGAGGAGGTTGAGCAGGGTCAATACCCAAATCAGGAAATATTACATGATGTAGCCAAACAGCAGTTTGGGAAGTGAAGTCTTTTAACTCATTTACCTGCTGTTGGACACCTTGAGACAACTGGTCAAACTTATTAATTAAATTCTTGTGAAAATCAAAAAGAGTTTGATCAATTAGCCCAGTCATTTTCTCAGTTATACTGTCCTCCCCCTTTCTGACTTCTACAGAGAGGGTTTGGAGAATTGATTCCTTAAACTGGCCTACCTCATCAATAACCTTAAAGGTATTATCTTCTGCCCTTGAAGCCATGTTTTCTTGAGTTTTTCTTACTTGAATAACTTCAGCTAGCACTGTGGCTACACCCTCTATGGTGTGATCAATAGCCTTTCCTCCCTGAATAACAACCTCTTTTAGTTGATCTGAACTGGTTTTGAATTCTTTCAACTGCTTGGACATCTCTGTTTCAACATCTGAAATTCTAGCATGAACTTCCTTGAAGGAGTAATCTATTTTTGCACTCTGTCTTTGAAGTAGTAATTCAACTTTTCCAAGAAATGAATTTTCATCAAAAAGAAATGGAGGAGGAGGGATTGGCAGAACTTCCTCTGGGATATCTTCAATAACAACTGAACTTGGAAGCTTCACAGGAGATAACAAAATAACATTATCCTGAGCATCCTTGTTTGAGTCTAAACAAGGTTCTTGCTCCCCCTCAACATGTACTGGGGGAGGAGAGGAATCATGTACTGAAACATCATCTGCTTCCAGATTAAAGTCAAAATCTGCCCCTGACCCACCCAAGTGGTCACTAGTGCTATGCACATCATCAGCACTTTTTAAAATCTCACTCACCACATCTGCTATGGTGGAATCAACAAAGTCCTCATTTACAGCTGGAGGAGGGGAGACATGAACAACCTGTTCTGAAGCAACTTGTTCTGAAAGATCTTGAGCTGAAGGAGAAGGAACTGTATCTGTTGGAGGAGTGGAGTCTTGAGGAGCTGGAGATGAATCTGGAGCTCGAACTGAACTGTGTTGAGCTGGAGGTGGAGCTGGAGTTGTTGATGGTTCTGGAGAAGGAGGAGCAGGAGCTTCAAACTCATGAACTGAAGGAGCTGCTGTAATAGGCTCCCCCTGGGGACCTGCACCTGCTGCTGGCTTATTAATCCTGATGTTCCACCTTTGCATAGTGACAACATCTACCTTCTTTAAATGATGAATAATGGCTCCCTTGGACATGTCAAACACAACTGGATCAAGCTGATTCAGATAGAGAGATAGAATCCTTGCAAAATTGGGACTCATTATACTTTCTTTGATCTTGTTGAATAAGAAATCTGCCCAGCTGAACCTTTTACCACAAATCACTGTTGCTACTAAACAGAATACATCTGAAGAAACATGACCTAGGCTCCCAGTATGACAAAGTAAAACCTTTGAAATAATGTCCACTAACAACTTTCCCACATCACTCATCTTTTGTCTACGAATAGTTGTAGTTCCTTTATCCAATCCACAGAACATTAGGGCATGAGCCCAATCCTCATTACTCAAAGAATCCTCATCTGCTATAAGAGGAATTTGCAGAAACTTGGAAAGGGATTTTGGATTAATCTTGATTTTGAAATTTCCAACCATAGATTTCATCCTATTTCCGCTTTTGTGCACTTTGATGTTGATAAACAAATCCTCCACTTCTTGAAAAAGAATACGACACTGATGTTCTAGCAAAAACGAAAGTCCTGCTGCATCTATAAGATAGAAAAGATTTTGAAACTCATCTGACAAAGATTGGAGACCTTCACGCACGAGTTCACTGCCCACGCTGATCTTAGGTTTTCCGGAAGGAGCCATCGATCGTAAGAGTAACTTGAAGTGAGTGCTGGAACGAGAGAATGTAGGTCTGAATGCGAACTGGAACGTCGATTTGCGAGAGAGTAGATGAACCGTCGGCACTTTTCGAGAGACGATGGAAGAACCTCGCGTGAACTCTTAACTCATTTCGACACTCTATTTATAGCTTAGTTTTGATGTGACAATTAATTTGATTTAAGTTTAAACAGAATAAAGATTACGCGTACCTGGCTCTTCGAATGCTCGAAAATTGAAATTAAAGTTTGCGAGAAGTATAAGTCATTTCTCGAGAGGTCGTAAAAGTTTTCGAGAGGTATCAAAACTCTGCCGATCATCTTCCGAGAGAAAAATAAAGTTCTCGAGGGATAACCCATTTCTCGAGAAGTATGAATTCATTTTTTCGAAAACTTTTATCTTCTTCCAAAAGTAAGTCATTTCTCGAGATATTAACTTCATTTCTCGAGAAGTTTTAATGATGACTTGGATTTCTCTTCTTGATTTTTATTTTTAGAACATAAAGAAATAGTATAAAATTTAAGAAAATACACTTATCTCCTTCTCTTCTCCTTTGTTGACCATTATTCCATGTTGAGCATTCCAAGTTCCGTCTTGAAGAAAGAGAACTTGGTCTCATCCAGCGGCTTCGTGAATATATCTGCTATTTGCTTATCCGTGGAGACATAACGTAAGTTGATATCCCCATTCTCCACATGCTCTCGGATGAAATGATATCTTAATTCAATATGCTTTGTCCGACTGTGTGAGACCGGATTATTTGCTATAGCAATTGCACTGGAGGAGTCGCAAAACATTGGAATATTCTTTATCTTCACATTGTAGTCTTGAAGCTGGTTCCTTATCCATAGAAGTTGTGCGCAACAACTGCCTGCTGAAATATATTCTGACTCGGCTGTTGAGATTGCAACACAATTCTGCTTCTTGCTACTCCAGGATATAAGCCTTCTTCCGATAAATTGGCATGTTCCGGAAGTGCTTTTCCTGTCGTCTCTGCTACCTGCAAAATCTGCATCTGAATAGCCTATTAGTTCGCTATCATTACTTCTTGGGTACCATAAGCCAAGATTTGGTGTGCCTTTAAGATATCTCAAAATTCGCTTTGCAGCAGTATAGTGAGATTCCCTAGAGTTCACCTGATATCTAGCACATACACATGTGGAAAACATTATGTCAGGTCTACTAGCAGTAAGGTAGAGCAATGAGCCAATTATGCTTCTGTATTTGGTTTCATCAAAAGGTTTCCCTTTCTCATCCTTGTCCAGAGACATAGCTGAGCTCATTGGAGTCCTCATAGAGGTTGCACTCTCCATTCCAAATTTCTTAATCAACTCCTTGGTGAATTTCGTCTGAGAGATGAAAATTCCATCTTCAGATTGTTTCACTTGAAGTCCTAAGAAATATTTCAGCTCACCCATACTGCTCATTTCAAACTTTCCCTGCATAAGTTTTGAAAACTTTTTGCAAAGATTGTCGTCTGTAGAGCCAAAAATGATGTCATCTACATAGATTTGTACTAACAAAATCTTGCCTTTTACTTCCCTAAGAAATAATGTTTTATCTATCTTTCCTCTTGTGAACTTGTTCTCAAGAAGAAAGTTAGACAGCGTCTCGTACCAAGCTCGAGGAGCTTGTTTTAACCCATATAAAGCTTTTTGTAATAAGTAAACGTAATCAGGGTGTTCAGAATCTACAAAACCTGGAGGTTGATCTACGTATACTTCTTCTTTTAAGTTGCCATTTAGAAAAGCTGACTTAACGTCCATTTGGTATACGGTGAAACCATTGTATGCAGCATAAGCTAAGAACAATCTGATTGCTTCAAGTCTTGCTACTGGAGCATAAGTCTGATCGAAGTCGATCCCTTCTTCTTGTCTATAGCCTTTTGCTACAAGTCTTGCTTTATTTTTTATAATTGTTCCATCTTCATCCAATTTGTTCCTGAAAACCCACTTTGTTCCAATAATATTTTTACCCTTGGGTTTAGGAACTAGTGTCCACACCTTGCAACGCTTGAATTGATTTAACTCTTCTTCCATTGCAATTATCCAATGGGGGTCTTCATTTGCTTCTTGAAACTTCTTCGGTTCTACCTGTGAAAGAAAACTTAAATGCATAATTTCGTTAGTAGTACCTCTTCTTGTTCTAATGCCGACTTGAGGATCTCCTATGATTTGATCAATAGGGTGATCTCTCATATGTCTGAACTCAAGGTTCCTTGCATCAGTTTGAACATCAGGAGTATTATCAGCTCCTTGAATGTCTTCTTCCGCTTGTGCTGGTTCTTCATCAATATGATCTTCTTCTTCATTTGTGATTGGGGAAGAAATCTTGACGAAGGTTTGAGCATCATCTTTGACTGGCTCATCTAAGGTAATATTTTGTGTCTTTGAACCTGCACCTTCAATAGAAGAACTAGAAGAGATGCCATGAAGCACGCTCGTTTCATCAAATACAACATTTATTGATTCTTCTACCACTAGAGTTTTCTTATTAAATATTCTATAAGCTTTACTATGGCTGCTATAGCCTACGAAAATACCTTCAAAACTCTTTTCGCTAAACTTGGTTTTGTAATGCTTTCCATTATTAAGTGCAAAGCATTTGCAACCAAAGATTCTAAAATAAGAGATGGTTGGTCTCTTGCCTTTTAGTAGTTCATAAGGAGTCTTTTCATGGTTTTTGTTTATGAGTGCTCTGTTTTGCACGTGGCATGCAGTGTTGACGGCTTCAGCCCAAAGATATTCGGGCAGAGAAGTGTCACTCAACATGGTTCTGCAAGCCTCAATGAGTGTTCTATTCCTTCTCTCAGCTACCCCATTTTGTTGTGGAGTTCGAGGAGAGGAAAACTCATGAAAGATACCTTGACTTTCACAAAAATTTGTCATAGCCCCAGATTCAAATTCTGTTCCATGGTCACTTCTGATTTTGACCACGGTGCATTCAAATTCGTTCTGGATTTGCTTGACAAACTTAGTAAAAATGGTAAACGTATCTGACTTGTGTTTGAGAAAGAATACCCATGTGAAACGTGAGTAATCATCTACAATAACTAACGTGAAGGACTTACCTCCTAAACTCCTAATTTGCAAAGGACCAAACAAGTCCATATGAATTAGGTATAAACACCTAGTTGAATCCTTACCTATAATGCTTTTAAAAGTAGCTCTTGTTTGCTTGCCTTTTACACATGCATGACAAGGTCTATTTTTAATGCACTTAATATTTGGAGCATCACGTACCAAGTTTTGTGAAAACAACTTATTTATAGTTTTGAAGTTTATATGTGCTAATCTCTTATGCCATTGATCAACAAGAGATGCACTATCTTTTGCTAAAAGACATACTGGTGTAGAAGAAGATAAACAAATAAAATTTAAACAGAAAATATTCCTATGACGAGTGCCTGATAAAATCGTTTCGGAATTTTCTGCCGACTTTATCAAACACTTGTCTTTACGGAAATCAACTATGTACCCTTTATCACAAAGCTGACTTATGCTTATCAGATTATGTTCCAATCCTTCCACATAAGCAACATCCGAAAAGGATACATTACCATTAGAAATCATACCATAACCTTTTGTTATTCCTCTGTCAGATCCGCCAAATATAACTTTTGGGCCATTCTTAACAGGAATGAAATTTTGCAAAAGGCTTCTTGTTCCGGTCATATGCCGTGAACAACCACTGTCCAAATACCAGATAGGATTTTTGATGGCTTTTGGACATACCTGTATAAACAAATTATTTTGCCTTAGGAGCCCAAACAAATTTGGGTCCTTGGTCCTTTGTTAGTTGAGTACCACGAAGAGCATTAACATTGCGAGTGGTCTTTCTTGCATTGTTAATCTGTGGTCTCTTGGAATATGTAAAATTGAACCAACAGTCTACGGCAAAGTGACCTATTTTCCCGCAACACCAACAGTTAAACCTGTTGTACCTTCTCTTAATATTTTCCTGCTTAACTCTTTGAACGTTGGTTATGGCAGGAGCAACCCTTCTGGATGAAGATGTTTCATGAGTACAGCATACACAAGGTAATGCTATCTCATTAGACTTTGGTGCAACAGCCTTTACAATTGGTGCTTTCTTCTCATTATGTCCATGAACATAAGGACCATAATCTCTTAGATTTATCTCTTCATGAGATGCTTTGAAAACACTATCTCCGAAGTTTCGAGGTCTAGTCCATCCCTTATAGTCCTTGATGGGTCCAGACTTAATTTGTCGGGTCAAGTGACCATAAGTGCTTTGCATGTCATAAATGTTTGAGGGAAATATGACTTTCTGAAATGGTACATGTTTTTGATGGGCTTTCCCTTTCTCTTCAATCGTGGCTTTCTTAGCACTCATGAATTTCTTTTTGGCATGTATGCCCTTAGTAATGTTACTAGGACCTTCCACATGACCTAATCCACTAGTACTTGCTTGAGCAGTGAATCTATCAATGAGTGGAAGAATTGTTTTAGGTTGTGAAAACTTTTCAACTAGCTTTCGTTCAGCGGCTAGCTGTTCTTCCAAAACTTTGATAGAATTCGCTCTCCGATCAAGGAGCTCATCCGAGCTTTTGATCTTGTCTTTTAAGACTTGGACTTCCTCTTTGAAGGAAGAAAGTTGTTCAACTTCCTTTCTCAAATTGGTTTCCATTTCTTTAAGAGACATAATCTCCTTGGTCTGAGATTTGACAACCCTTCGGCACTTGTCAAAGCTCTTGAGCATTTCGGTGTATTGGGTCATGAGATTAGATTCATCATCAGAGAAATAATCTTTCTGTTTAGTAGAAGCATAATCTGAATCTGAGAGCATAGTGTGAGAATTTACCTTCCCAGTGTATGGGGGTTCTTCTTCATCATCTGTCATGGCCATAAGCCCAAAGTATGCTTCTTCTTCAGTGCTTGATTTATCTGAATCACTATCGCTTAGTGTTTTAGCCTTCTTGGCTACTAAGCTTCTTTCATTTTTCTTTTTCCCATTAGTGGGTTTCTTCACATCTTTTCTTCCGCCGTCTTTCTTTTTATGAGGGCACTCAGCGATCATGTGCCCTGGCTTATTGCAACAATAGCAAATAATATCAGTAGAAGTATGTTTGTTCGGTTTGGATTTATACCTGTCATTTGTGCTTGAGCCTTTCTTATAGTAATCGGCTTCACGATGTGAGTGTCTATACTCTGAGGAAGATGGCTTGTTCCTCATTTGCCTTCTTTTATTCAGCAGTTTCTTAAACTGTCTGGAGATTAGAGAAAATTCCCCATCAGACATTTCTGAGCTGGAGGAGCCGGTCTTAGATTCTTCTTCATCAGTAGATTCTTGTATTCTGATTTGAGACAAGATTTTGCCTTTTCTAGAACTTTCAGCCTTCATAGCCAAGGTTCTTTCCTTGCTTGAAGCTCTATTCCCTTCTTCTTCTGTTTTTCGAATGTTCATTTGTAGCTCGTGGGATAATAGTTTCCCAAACAGATTCTGAGGGTCTAGATTTGGTAACTTCCCATATTCTCTGATTGCAACAATCTTGCTATCCCAATCTTTTGTTAGGGAACGCAGGAATTTATCATTCAGTTCACCATTTGAGAATTCACGACCATAGTTTCTCAGACCGTTTACAATTTTGAAGAATCTTTCATATGCATCGGCAATGCACTCCTTTTTATTCTGCTTGAAGGCTTCATATTCTTGATTCAAAAGAGATCTTCTATCATCCCTTACTTCTTCAGTACCTTCCATAAGAACTATTAAGGATGTCCACATTTCTTTTGCTGAACTGCAGTGAATTAAAT
>JAWHQI010002749.1:15000-26373 GCA_033032865.1 Dactylorhiza incarnata
GAGGGGGCTGCCCAAACGGGCAGAACTAAAAACTACGGGCTGCCCGGGATACAGGAGAGCCAGGGCAGGGGGAAGGGGTGCAGATAACAAAAAATAAGAAAAACAAGCAAACCACTCGATCTGGCGGTCTTGCACTGCTCTGACCGTTTGGCTCTTTAGAAATTCTGCTGAGAAGGCAGCTGGCAGTCTGGGCGGTCACACAAACGGAGACAGCTGAGACCGGGCAAATGTACCATGAGAGGAGGTCGCGGGCTTTCTGGGCAAACATAATCCCCGCACATTTTTAAGTTTCGCCTGGAACTTCAAAAATGTTATCTCTGACCGCGGAGACCACGACCGTCATAAATGCGTCTTGATCTATAAATTCCGGCTGATATCTTCATATTCCGAGATATTGTGAAAATCCAATCCTCGAGCGGTCACTGAAGAGTTGCTAGGCGCGATCTCTTGCAAAGATGACCATGCTTGACCTCTTAAACGTTCTTCCATCAAAAGCGAACTCTCCTGGGAAAAAAGAAAACGTTAGCTCAAAGAAAGGGAAGAAAGCGCCAAAGATCTTGACGAAAGTGAGCGCTTCAAAGGGGACCGCCCGATCTCCGAAGAAATCTGAACTTCCGGAGAGTTCAGTTGTGCCGGTCTCTGTTATCTCTGAGCCATCTAAAGCTTCTTCAGATCCTGTGTTGAAATTATCTGACTTTTCCATTTCCTTTGACTGTCAGAAAACCCTGGAAATGCTCGATCAAACAGTTTCCAAGCCACCCGAGACCGCTTCTACCGAAACCATTTTGGCCGGTCTACGTCAGAAACAGGCTGAAGCAGAATCTCTAAGGCAAAAGATTGCTGACCGCGTGGAAGCTGCTGAGAACAAGAAAAGAAAAGATGCGAGCCCTTCCAGTTTAACTTATAAAAGAAGCAGAAAAAATGAAGAAGAAAAAGGCGTGACCGCCTCGGGGGCGATCACACTGTCTGAATCTATCGATCCGGAGATCATCGCGAAGACTTCTAAGGTAAACGTTAAGGGCGATCCCTCCTTCCTTCCTGCGATCTCGGTTTTATCAAGAGAGGATGATTCTGAATTAATCGCCTATCTTGATGAAGCTTCTTCTAATAACTCAGTCTTTTTCATCGTTGCAGGTGTTGGATCCTCTTGAAGCTTCTGCTCTTAGAAATGCCGCGGTTGAGAAGGAGATCGCTGACAGGGAGAAGCAGATCGCTGACAGAGCGATCAAGGCGAGGGAGGAAGACGGGAAGAAGAAAGAGAAAGAAGAGATGCAAAAGAAAAAGGCTGATGAGAAGAAAAGGAAGGATAAAGAGAGGGAGAAAAAAGGAAAAAAGGAGAAAGAAGAGGAAGAAAAGAAGAGAGAAGCGGCTAAGACAGCCAAGGAGGAGAGGGAGAAAGAGGCGCTCAGGGCTGCCGAGGAGAAGGCAGCTCTAATCGCTGAGGAGAGGAGGAAGGAAGCGGTCAGGATTGCTGAAGAAAAGGCGGCCCTGGTCGCTGAAGAGAGGGAAAAGGATGCGGTCTTTCAGACCGCGGAGGATAAAAATACTGAGGAGGAGATCGCGGAGAGGTTGCAGATTGCCAAGGAGAAGGCTGCACTTTCTAGCGGTCTCCCAAATGATTCTCTTCAAGGAGACCGTTTGAACAAGGCCGCAGCAGATCGTGCGGCGGCGGTCTCGATTCTGCGATCTGGTAAGTATAAAATGATTCCTCAGCCGGTCGAGTTCCTTTCATTACCTATAATTCGCTCTGCTTCCCCTGAAAGAAAACATGAGATCGTTTTTATTGAGACCGATGACATCCTCTTAAGTAATGAAGAATTAAAAAGGAGACGAAAAGAGGGGGAAAAATCGCAGAAAAGAGATTTGGAAAGAATGGATCTGGAGCGCTTAAGGGGATCAGATCGCCTTTCTCTGACCGCAGATCCCGCGGTCACTAAAGATACCAGAAGAGCTTTACGTGACTGCGGTCTTAACTTCTTTCCAAGTACTTTTCTATTCATTTAAAAAGCTTATTTGATTGTATGCTCGTGATTGAAATAACCCATCTCTTGTGACCGCAGATAATGAGAATATCGAAATCGAGGAGGGAGAGCTTCCTCAGCACATTGAGATCTCTCCTCAGCTGACCAACATCCTCAACCCTATGTTCAAGGATGTTCGTTCTATGCTGATGAGGGAGCGGTCTCAGAACGATCAGATCCGCAATCTTGAACAAAAGTTGTGCAGCAATGAGAAGCGGATTCGTGAAGAATGCGATCTGAAAGTTGAGGAGATCGCTCGAGCTCTCAAGAAAGCCGAAAAGGAAGCTGAGTACTATAAGGGGAAAGCTGCGGCGCTATCTGCGGAAAATGAAAGGCTGAGGAGCGGTCACGGAAAGATAATGATGCGACCGGGCACCTCCAGCAATCATCCAGCAGAGAGACCGCAACCTGAGATTGTGCTGATTCCTATGGAGCAGGTGGACAAGGAGATGTCGAAGATCCACCAGTCTGCGATGCTGGCCAATCACAGTTTGGTGTCAGTTATGGCCGCAGTGAATGACATGCAAGATGTTGCTGCTCATGTAGGAAGAAATAGGCCTTCTAGGAGATGATCATTTGCTTTGAGACCGAGCGGTCTCTGAATTCTGAACATTTTGCCTTGTAATATTTTTACTATTAATGTTCCTATCTATCTGTGACCTTTTTATCTTATGCTTTGTGCGGTCTTTATTTCTTTGATTTCAATCTCTTTATACATGGAAAATCTATTACTGGTGCTGTTTTTTAATTTATTTGAGATCGCAAAGAATGAAATGCCCTCACTTAGCCCTGCTTAGATCGAGCGGTCTGAGAGACTTTTGCTGGACGATCTGCAGAAGGTAATGATTACGAAATGACCCTTCGGCTTCTATAAATAGCTGTCTTCATATTCCTTATTTCGTATTTCTCTTGTATGCGTACTAAACACCGATCTCAGCGACCACGAAAAATGGTGTCCGCTCGCGCCTCTTCTGCTAACACTTTCTTGAACGCCGATCACAAGCAAAGCCATTTATCAAAGGACGAATATATTGATTTCATTAAGAAACACATGATTCAAACTCAGATAGTTGTAAGACCGCCAGCTGAACATGAGAGGCTGAACTTTGGAGAGGAAAGAAAAATTATCATCCCAATCGATCACTTTGACCTAGGGTTGAGAATTCCCCTCCCCTGGGAATGGCTAGAGATCTTGGAGTATTATGGCTTCGTGCTCGCTCAGTTGCCTCCAAACTCGATCGGTCTGATTAATGTCTTCATAAATTATTTGAGATCGGTAAGAGTAACATTTACGATGAACTTGTTCCGCGCAACTTTTACTGCAAAAGTTCTAAAGGAAGGTAAGAAGAAGGAAGAGTTCAAAGGGCTGATGTACTTCTCAGCAGAAGGAATAAAGATCCTGAATCTTCCAAATAAAATCTCTTTCTGGACAGAGAGATTTCTTGTCTTTGAAGGCGACCTTGGCGGTCTCAGGAACTCTCCCTCTCCGCGACCTGACAGTATCTTCAAGAAGATAAAAGCGGTCTCAGAAGAAGAGCTGAAAATCTTGGCTTTCTTGGCGGGCAAGAGGATCGATCTTGTTCATTATTTAGCGATCTGGCCCGAGGTCGCCGAGATCGGTCCTGCTGAAAGTAAATTTTTCTTGCGGTCTCGAGATAACCAGATCACTGAGAAATTCTGCAACTTATCAATGATTAGAAAATAACCAACTTATTCACAATAGTCATGAGGTCTCATATTACACAGGTCGCGATATATGAAAGCTATATCTTGAAGATGATTTGAACTTATTGAACTCTGGGTGATCGGCGCTTAGATGACAGGAAATCCATTTGACGGCCCCTTGATAACCAAGATTGTAAAAAGAATACCTCTTCATAAATCTCCAGATCAGCGATCACATTATATCCAGACCGGCCTTTTTGAAGGAAAAACCCAACTCGATGGGAAACAGGGGATTATGATTATTCCATGTAACCTTGAATAACGAGAATACTAGAATTTCGATATTATTGAGACCGGGTCGAGCTCTGTCATGTCGGCATGAGAGCTTTCTGAATAGCGACCTTGATTATCCTGAAAAGTCATGTCCGGCGATCAAAAATGACAAATCATTCTTTGAAGATAGTCGGAAAGACAAACATGCGGTCTCAAAAATTTCTGACCGCCCGATCCCAATACAAAGGGATGAATAAGATTTTCCTTTTTGAAGTAAGAAGACATGGAAATTGGATCTCTAAGAATGATCCAAAAAGGAATATGTGGTCATGCCGCGGAGGCTATACCGACATTACTTCTCCTTTCAAACAAAGGACTATTGAGTTTACTGCAAACATGCCAATCTAAAGTTTAGGCGACGGTCATGGATGTGTCTGACCGACCCTTAACCACGCTTCAACGAGTATTCGAAAGTTACGGATCAAAATGATCGGTAGGGCAGGTGTGGTCATGCCGCGGAGGCTACACCGACATTGCTTTCCCTGAAAGATCATTAAGATCGTAACAATGTCCTTCTTTATGCATGACAGAGCTGAGCCAGCCACCTAGACCCCCTTAAATGCTGAGGTGTGCCAGATGTCAGCAAGGACCCGGTATCCTAAACTTCCACCGCTCAAGCTTGGCGAGCTACTGCTACACAGATTCGAAATCTCCCCGATATCTGTGGTCATGGCAGGATTACACGTCGAGCTAACAAGTCGAGGGGGAAGATAGTAGGATCCGTCGATGTCTCACTTGACAGGTTTTTGGCTCTTCGAAAAACAACATTCTTAAAACTTGTCATGCATTACTCATATTGCGAATGCTTTGATAATACCTGCATGACATTTGAGAAGGAAAAAGTGAGAAAAAGAATGGGTGAATCGGATACGAACATTTAAGAAAAGAAGAATTTGAGATCATCTCCGCTCCATGAATGAGGCAATTCTTTCCCTTCATAAGTTTGGAGATGATAAGCGCCATTTTTAAGCACGCTCTTTACCACAAACGGCCCTGCCCAATTTGGATTAAGCTTTCCAACCGAACCAGTTCTTGCTGCTGAATCTACTTTTTTCAGGACTAGATCCCCGACAACGAACTCTTTGATTCTTACATTTTTGTTGAATAGCCTCGCCATTCTTCTCTTTACCTCTTCTTGCCTGGTAATTGCCGTATCTCTCAATTCCTCAATTAAATCGAGGCTGCATTTTAGATCTTCGTCATTTCCTTCCATCCAATCAATTTGATTCTGTTGCGCTAATAAAACTCTTGGGCTTTTTACTTCAAATTCCACCGGAATAAGGGCTTCGGAACCGTGTGACAATTTGAATGGAGTCTCCCCAGTAGCAGAACTTGGAGTTGTCCTCAAGACCCATAAGACGGAAGGTAGTTGTTCTGCCCAGTTGCCCCTGACATTTTCTACCTTCTTTTTTAAGAGATTTATGATGAGTTTGTTGGCGGCCTCTACCTGCCCATTGCTTCTTGGATGATGCACGGAAGCGAAACGTAGTTCGATGCCAATTTGTTTACAGAAATAAATAAGAATTGAATTGTTGAACTGGGAACCGTTATCCGTGATGATTGCCATCGGGATTCCGTGCCTACATACTATCTCTCCCCAAATAAAATTTTTCACAGCTTGAGTCGTAATTTTGGCCAATGCCTTTGCTTCTATCCACTTGCTGAAGTAGTCGATCATAACTATTATATATCGACGTTGCCCGCTTGCCATAGGAAAAGGCCCAATCAAATCCATTCCCCAAACTGCAAATGGCCATGGAGTTGCTATTGACTTGAGTTGTTGAGCTGGCTGATTTTGGAGAGGAGCAAACTTCTGGCACTTTACACATTTCTTAGCAAATTTTTCCGCATCTTTTCTCATTTGAGGCCAAAAATAGCCTTGCCTTAGAATTCTTTTTTCCAACGTCCTGGCTCCAGAGTGACTTCCACATTCCCCAGAATGGACCTCCTGAAGGACCGCTGGAATCTCCTCCTCCGAAACACACCGTGCTAATGGTGAAAGGAAAGTTCTCCTGTAAAGCACTCCTGCAACAAGATAATAGTTAGCCGCTTTCCGTTTAAACCTTTTCCTATCCTTTATTGAAGAATGGAGCTCTCCAGTAGAAAGATAAAGAACAAACGGATCCATCCAAGACTGATGTTGATCAATCTCCATGACCTCTCCTTCCTCAATTGCCGGGCGAAACAACTCCGAAGTTGTTCCCCCTGAAAGAAGCCCAAATTTTGCCAACTCATCTGCTTCCACGTTCTCACCTCTTGGGATATGATTAATAGTAAAGCTTTTGAACTTCCCAACCTCAATTTTTACCAGAGTCAAATACTGCTTCAAGATACTATCTCTAGTCTCGAAAGCCCCATTTACTTGAGAAGCCATTACCAAAGAATCTGTGAAAACTTCGACATCATCAATCCCCAGTTCCCTGGCAAATTTGAGACCGGCTAGCAAAGCCTCATATTCCGCTTGATTGTTTGTCACTTGAAAATAGAACTTCAGTGCTTGATCCAGCTTATTCCATTTGGGTTGATTAAGACAACTCCTGCTCCGGAAGAATTTTTCCCTGAGGCTCCATCCACGAAGATTTTCCAGGCGAGGGGTACTCCGACCCCCTTTTGCGACTCAACTTCTTTAGCATCCACCATGAAGTCTGCTAAGACTTGAGCTTTAATTGCTATTCTTGGAACATAAGATATGTCAAACTCACTGAGCTCTATTGCCCACTTTGCTAATCTGCCTGAATGCTCCGGCTTCTCCAAGACACTCTTCAACGGAAGATCAGTAACGACTAAGATTGAGTGAGCTTGAAAATATGGCCTTAATCTTCTTGCTGAAGTTATAAGCATTAAAGCCAGTTTTTCGAGAATAGGATAACGAGTCTCTGCATTCTTCAGGATTCGACTCACGTAATAGACCGGAAATTGCTTCTTTTTCTCTTCTCGAACCAGGACAGAGCTTATGGCGTCGGCTCCGACTCCCAAATATAGAAATAGGTTTTCCCCCTCTCGCGGGCTTTGAAGCAAAGGAGTTGATGTCAATTGCTTCTTCAGCTGTGTGAAAGCATCATCACATTCCTTTGTCCATTCAAATCTACTCCCTCCTCGAAGGGTTTTAAAGAAAGGCGCACTCTTATCTCCCGAACGGGAGATAAAGCGACTTAAGCCCGCCATCCTTCCTCCCAACTGCTGAATTTCTATTGGGGATTTGGGAGGTGGCATTTCCAGAATAGCTTTCACTTTGTCAGGATTGGGTTCCAACCCTTCTGGAGTAAGGAGATGACCCAGGAATTTTCCTTTACTTGCCCCGAAAACACACTTCAACGGGTTCAATCTCATATTGAAAGTTCGAAGGGTTGCAAAGGTTTCCGAGAGGTCTCTAAGATGAGAAGAGAATAGTTTACTTTTTATCAAGAGATCATCAACATATACCTCGAGATTTCTTCCTTTTTGACTTCTGAACACTGTGTCCATCATTTTTTGATAGGTCGCTCCAGCATTCTTTAGCCCAAAAGGCATTACGAGATAACAGAAGCAACCATCATTTGTGATGAATGAAGTATGGGGAATATCTGGTTTATGCATCCTGATTTGATGATAACCTGAAAATGCATCTAAAAAACTCATAAAAGAATAACCTACCGCAGAATCTACTAAGGAATCTATCCGAGGCAAGGGGTAGCAATCCTTGGGGCAAGCTTTATTGAGTTTAGTAAAGTCGACACACATCCTCCACTTTCCACCTGGCTTTGTTACCATTACAACGTTTGACACCCACTCAGGATATTGGATCGGTTTGATGAACTTTGCCCTCAGGAGCTTCTCCACTTCCTCACGGATAGGCTGAGCCAGAGTGGTTGCAACAGTCCTCTTCTTCTGCTGGATTGGGATGACATTTGGGCTGATGTTGAGGTGATGACAAGCAACATCTGGATCCACCCCAGGCATGTCGTCTGCCGACCAAGCGAAGATGTCTAGATTTTGCAGAAGACAAGACATGAGCTGACCCTTGTCAGCTTCGGATAATTCAGCGTTGATGGAGAGGCTCTTGCCCTCATCTTCCTCGCTGATCCGGACCTTCTGAGTTGCTTGGGCAGGTTCCAAGCGAACTCCATCTCTTGCATCCTCCTCAATTTCTTCTGCAACTGGAACTTGTTCAGGAGCTTCGATTGATTAAGCCATGATTTCTTGAGGAGAGGATACGATCATGTTGACCGTCTTCACATAGCATTCCCTGGCCTTCCTTGGGTCGCTCCTGATTCGGTGTTGTTTGCCGTTCAAGGCGAACTTCACCGCTTGATGGTAAGTAGAGACGATGGCTTGATAGGCATTCAGGAAGGGTCTTCCAAAGATGGCGTTGTAGCTACTGGGAGCATCAACGACTATGAATTTGACCAACTTCACTATCCCTCCCAGAACCACAGAAAGGGTAACGAGCCCTTCCACTTCTTTCTTTTCTCCTGAAAAACCATAGAGAGGGCCTTCAGTTGAAAGGAGGGTTTTACCGGTCTTCAACGCCTCGAAGGCGGGTTTGAAGAGCACATTGACCGAACTTCCTATGTCAATCAGAATCTTCTCTACTGTATAATTTTCAATTACAGCTTTGATGACGACCGCGTCGTCAAAAGGATTCGCGGTCTGAGAAAGGTCTTCCTCACCGAAAGTGACCGTTCCCCGGACCGGTGCTGAAGAGGTGGCAGCAACCTCTGATTGATAAACCCTTTTCAGACTAGCCTTTCTCGAGGATTCCGGGCCTGCACCCCCATGAATATAGAAGAGGTTGCCCAAGGCACCTTCATCATTAGCATCCACGCACTCGTTGGGAAAACCGATGTTGCCCAGATGGCCAACATCATCTGCTTCCTCGCACTCCCAATGAACTTCTGCTACCTCCTTGGCCTTGGAGGTTGAAGCTTTGGCAGAATCATTCTTTTGAATGAGATCGCGAAGCTTTCCCTCCTTTAATAATTTCTCTATAAATAGGCGAAGAGCTCTACAGTCCTCTGTTAAATGCCCCCTTTCTCTGTGATATTCACAATAGAG
The DNA here is from genome assembly GCA_033032865.1 of Dactylorhiza incarnata. NCBI lineage: Eukaryota > Viridiplantae > Streptophyta > Magnoliopsida > Asparagales > Orchidaceae > Dactylorhiza > Dactylorhiza incarnata. Next base: position 24,054 of record JAWHQI010002749.1, read on the forward strand.
AGTTGGGTTTCTGGTTTTCGGGTCAGAATTCAGCGGGGCTGGCCTCTTGAAAAAGGGGCTGCTTCTGAAGGAGTTGAAGCACTTCACACATAGAAACGCCGAAATCCGTGAAGGACTCCTGGGACTCATTGTAGAGCGAAGGAATGGGTGGAAAATGAGGTTGAGCATACTGGATCTGGTGGATGGGGGTGACTTGCGGAGCAGGAGTAACAGGGGTTGGAAGAAATGAATTTTGAAGCGGGATGGATTGATTACCTCTGTTGAAGCGGTTGTTGCGGTAATTCTTACCTCTCGGAGCCGGAGGTGGGAGCTCTTGTCGAGGCTTAGAGGTCAGAGCTGGATAAAAACCCTGCAGAGCCTTTCTGAGTGGCCCTATTTGTCAAATTGCTAACATAGTTGGGATTGTTGATCTCCCCTTCTATGTAGCGATTGGCGATGCTGATTAGCTCCTGATAGGAGCTGGGCTCCTTGGTTGTGACTTTGAACTTCAGGGGACCCTCCTGCAGGCCACTGATCAAAGCCACCATATAGAGTTCGGGATCCATATCCCTAACTCCTAAGATCTCCTTCTGAAAGCGGTCAACGAAATGCGTCGCAGTTTCGTTGTCGCCTTGCTTAATCTTAAAGAGGGTCGCAGGACCACTCTTCCTTTTCTTCGCCGTTGCAAACCTTAGAAGGAGCTCTTGCCTCAGGGCAGCAAAGCTCGGGATGGACTGACAAGGCAGCTTGTAGAACCATTCCATGGCCGACCCAACAAAGGAGGTGACCATCAGCTTGCATCTTACCCCATCTGAAATGGTTCTGAGGGCAACAGCAGACTCGAAGGCCTGAAGATGGCACATCGGGTCGGTTTCCCCTGAATACGCTGGAAGGCGAGGTTCTTTGAATCCGTGAGGAATCGGATCCCGACGAATCTCGTCGGTAAAGGGGGAAGGTTCCTCTAAAGCAGAAGATCCAGGAGGAAGAAAAGGGGCTGGGGGATCTTGAGGGTAGGCAAACCCTTCCTCGAAATTCAGGGTCTGGGCCGGAGGCCCCTGAGCTGTAGCTCGGAAAGAATTGCGACGGGCGGCGAACTCCTCATGCTGAGATCGCTGAGGAGCTGCGGGCTGGAAAACGGGGTGATCGCTCGGATGACCGCCTGCCATGCGGTCTGGAGTGGCGACCTGGGAGGATTGGGGAAGGATTTTCTGGGAGATCGCGGCTAGAACCTGGTTCATAGCCTCAATCTGCTTCGCAGACTCCTGCTGAGCCCGGACGACTTCTTGCCGGTCGCAAGCGGCCTCTTGTTGAGACCGTGCGATCTCCAGCTGGACAGAAGTGGCATCCTGCCTGGCTCGAGCGGCCTCACGGAGAGCCTGCTCAACACGATGCTCGAAGCGGCGCTCAAGCGCTTCTAAAGGGTTGTGATCGGAAGGGGGAACGCTGGGAGATCGAGATCGCAGGGGACGACCTCTACGGCGGTCAGCCATCTTGAAAGTCTGGATTTCACCTGACACTTCGGATATGAAGGTCGCGTGTTCGTTCTGTTGGTGCCAAAAATGGTACCTCCAAAATTCACACTAAGAGGGATGGGAGAAAACTGCGAAGTGCAGGTTACTAAGACAGAAGATGCTGGAATAAAGAGAAAGCGATCGTAAAATGGCGATCACGAAAAATGAGACCGCTTACACAGGTTGTAAGCTGGAGCCTCGAAGCAAAAAGTCCTTTCCCTAGTACCCCTACCCCTCTATTTATAGACGAGGGGGCTGCCCAAACGGGCAGAACTAAAAACTACGGGCTGCCCGGGATACAGGAGAGCCAGGGCAGGGGGAAGGGGTGCAGATAACAAAAAATAAGAAAAACAAGCAAACAACTCGATCTGGCGGTCTTGCACTGCTCTGACCGTTTGGCTCTTTAGAAATTCTGCTGAGAAGGCAGTTGGCGGTCTGGGCGGTCACACAAACGGAGACCGCTGAGACCGGGCAAATGTACCATGAGAGGAGGTCGCGGGCTTTCTGGGCAAACATGTATATATATATATCTTTATATATATATATAAGTATATATATATTAAGTATATATAAGTATATATATATGTATATATGTATATATATATTAAGTATATATATATATATACATATATATATGTATATATATACTTAATATATATATACTTAATATTTATATATATACATATATACATATATACATATATATATACTTATATATATATATTTATATGTATATATATACTTAATATATATACATATGTATATACGTATATATATAAATATATATATGTGTTGGGTATTGTATCCACAATAGCCTTGATTTGTAGAAA
>JAWHQI010002750.1:0-26373 GCA_033032865.1 Dactylorhiza incarnata
AAGTCAGCCCAAGCAAACTCCGCAACCGACCAAAAGGTCCCTTCGCCAGCGGCTTAGTAAAGATGTCAGCAACGTTGTCCTTGCTCTGCACATGCTCCCAATCAGAGATCCCTCCAACACCTTCTCACGAATGAAATGGTGATGAATCTCTATGTGCTTCGTACGCGTGTGACAAACTGGATTGTTCACCAGTTTGAGAGCACTCTCGTTGTCACCACGTAGCAGAGTAGGACCTCCACTTCCCTATGAATGTCCTCCACCAACCTCCTAAGCCAGACACAGAATCCTGCTTTTTGGTGCACCATGATATAGCTGTAGAGCCTGTCATAAAGACGTATCCAGAAGTTGATCTCCGATCATCTAAATTCCCTCCATAATCAGCATCCATGTACCCGTGCAAGCAAAAGCCTGAATCCCTTCCATAGAAGAGACCCAAATCCGAGGTGGATTTGACATACTTCAATATACTCCTAGCCGCCACAAGATGAGGCTTCCGAGGCTCTGCCATAAACTGACTCACCCTGCCAACTGCATAAGCAATATCTCTCCTCGTGATCGTCAAGTATATCAAGCTTCCGACCAAAGCCCGGAACACCAAAGGGTCGGTAAGAATCTTCCCTTCATCTCAACGAAGATGAACTCCAACCTCCAGTGGAGTAGAGCTGCTCTTCCCTCCTTCCATGCCGAATCGCTTCACGATTCGATCCGCATAGCCCTTCTGGGAAACGAGCATACTGCTCTCTCTCCTCTCCACTTTGAGCCCAAGGAAGTGGTGGAGCTCGCCCAAATCCTTCATCTCAAACCTGATAGCTAGCTCAGCACGAAGCCTAGCTACCTCCATCTCAGAATTCCCCGTGACGATCATATCGTCAACGTACAGCAACACCAAGACCTGAAGCTCCCCCATCTTCTTTACGAATAAGCTCGAATTGAATTAGAAGCAAAGTATCCGCAGAATTGGAGGTATTCTGCGATCTTCCCGTACCACTCCTGAGGCGCTTGCTTCAAGCCGTAAAGAGCCTTCTTGAGCTTACAAACATATCTTGGGTGCTCTTCGGATACATACCCAGGTGGCTGATCCATGAAGATATCCTTGTCAATCTCGCCATATAAGAAATCATTCTTCACGTCGAGTTGCCAAATCTTCCACCCTTGGAAAGCTGCCAATGCGATCACCACCCGAACCGAAGTCATCTTGGCAACGAGGCTAAATGTTTCTTCATAATCCTCCCCATACTTCTGAGAGAAACCTCGAGCTATAAGGCGAGCCTTGTACCGCTCAATACTTCCGTCAGCCTTCTTCTTCAGCTTGAAAACCTATTTACAAGTCACCGGAGTAACCCCCTCAACCTTAGGCACCAAGTCCCAAGTCTCATTCTTCCTGAGGGAAGCCATCTCTTCATCCATGGCTCCTTCCCACTCCTTGACTCCAACGACATTTTCATAATAAGATGTCTCTCTCTCTCATCCAGGGGACCTACGAAGAAACATGAGACAAAGCTCACCAAGTTCCCGCTCGTATACCGATCAGGTGGAATAATGGTCCTTTTGGACCTCCTCAGAGCTTGACTCTGAACCACCTCTTCCACTGCAGCTTCTGGACTAGCTCTCCTCTCAGGTAGACATGAAGCCTCGCTCCCCCTGCTTCCAGAACCCGAAGCACCTGATCATGAGCTAGTAATACAAGGAGCACCTGGAGAAACATGTAACTCCACCAGAACTTCCCGTGTAGCTTCCACTGGTCCACCATCTCCCCTGCTTCCTTGTAACTCAACAGAAGAGTTATCTTAGTATGACGTCAGCTCATCGAATACCACATCCCTTGAGACCACATATCTCCGTGTCTCATGATCCATGCATCTCCACCCTTTCTTTCGGTCATCATAACCGACAAAGACTAGCTTCCTTGCCTTAGCATCTAGCTTCGTTCGAAGGGCATCCGGAACATGCACATAGCAGGTAGAACCGAACACTCGAAAGTGTTCCACGATTGGCTTCTCCTTAAACATCAACTCATGAGGGGTCTTCATGTTGATGGGGCTGAGAGGCATCCGGTTGATAACAGAGCACAAGACATACCCTCTGCCCAAAAGGACTTTGAGATATTCTTGGCATGAAGCCAGTATTTGCATGTCTCCGTCATGCGATGGATCTTCTGCTCTGCAACTCCGTTCTGTTGTGGAGTGTGAGCACAAGAAAGCTCCCTTTGGATGCCATGCTTCCTGCAGAAGCTAAAGAACTCCTTGGAGGTGAACTCCCCTCCATTGTCTGTTCTAAAATTCTTCACCCGCAGGTTTAGCCAACCTTCCACCAGCTCCGTGAACTCCACAAACTTCTCGAATGCCTCTGACTTCTCCTTCAGAAAATACACCCAAGTATATCTGGTGAAGTCATCAACCAAGATTAGCATATACATGCTACCTCCAAGACTGGCAGTTGATGAGCAGAATTTATACATATTATTTATATATAATTTAGTATAATATTTAAGTAAAATTAGTAATATATTCTTTATTTTTATTTATAATTTATTTATTTTATATTTTGAGTTCTAATTTACGCTTTATTTATTTTTGGTAGGTCGATCGCCGTAATCGCGCTCCGAACTTTCAAATGAAAGATTTATAGAAGTTGTCGCGTTGGCCTCGATCGATTTCGTCGTCATGCAAGTCCCGTCACACCCGTTCAAGTGCGACGTGCGCCGATCCGCCACCTTTGCATGCAAGGGGCGCTCGGCCACGCATGCATAATAGGAATTCTAGTATATGCATGCAGCATATATATATTTCATTATTTAAGAATCATTTATATTTATATATATATTTATATTTATATTATTACATATACGTATCGATATAAATTATATTTATATATATATATTATTATATATAATATATTATTATATTATTATTTATAGTATTATATATAGGTATCGTATAAATTATATATATATATACACTAAATCCTAAACATATAAATTATATGAATAGTAATATATATATATGAATAGTAATTTATATTTCCTTCCTCCGCCATGCAGGATGGCCGCAACTCCGCAACTCCGCCAACTCCGCAGCTCCGCCAACTCCGCCGCAGCTCCGCCAACTCCGCCTGCTCCGCCAACCCCGCCTGCTCCGCCGCTCCAGCACCTCCTCCACGTCACGGATCCGCAGCTCCGCCAACTCCGCCGCAGCTCCGCCACCTCCATGCAGCTGCTCCGCCTCCAATGATTTGCAGCTCATCCACGTCAGCGATCCACCACTGCATGCAGCCTCGCCACGTCAGCAATCCAACACGAGTCTCCTCCATGCTGTGTAACGCCACCACCCTTGCTCAGCCACTTCCGCCTCCTCCCTAGCTGCCTCCTCCAATTACGCCTCCAAAGATGCCGCCTTCAAGTCCAAGCAGCCTATAAAATGATTATTTGAGTGAGAGGAATAAGAGATAGATAATTTTTGGCGCAGTTAGTTTTTGAAGATTTGTTTTGTCAGAATTTAGGGAGAAGAGAAGAGAATGCAAAAATCATTTTGCTGGGAAAGATAAGAGTGATAGTTTATTAGATATTTTAATTATTATTATATATTTCTCGTGTTAAAGTTGTTCGTCTTTTGATTCTCTAATTTAATCATGTACTTCTCTTATTTCAATTTAATATTTTATGTGTGTAACTCGCACTTTTATTTTGAAACATTTTTTTCGGCCGCTAGCGGTAAAATCTCAATTTTATTTCTCTTAGAAAATTATTCATATTTCAATTTGGTCTTCTTGTCGCGCTGTTCGTTTCATAATGTCTCAGTTTTATAATAATGACTTCTCCATCTCCATGAGCGGCTAATTTCCATAGTGCTCGGTCGCGATGATCCGAGGATGAGATAAGTTTTGTTATGATTTTTAAATTTATTTTTCTCTAATTGTTGAACGCGTACGATTTACCGTTGGTCAACTCATTGAGGCTATATCTTTTATATAGTTTTCATATTGGTTTTCGCTCTTTAGTTGGCCGAGAGGCTCGTAAGGCGAATCGATCACCCATCGGTAAAAGGAGTAGAACGCAACCCTCGATAGAGGACGGCGTAACTCTTCCGGATTGAAGTAAAATTCAATAGCGAGGTTCACAACCTAAGGCAAGTCTTAGGCGATGCGATTTGAGAACGAAAGTTCGGTCGATACACCTAAGCTTAGTTGAACCTAAATCTCGAAAGAGGTGTGTTCATGCTTTGGGAACCTCCACGGTCAAAGCCTCTTCAACAAGAGAATTGTAATCTATTCTCATTTCAATTTTCTCTATATCCGAGGTGACTCAAAGATCGGGTACTAGTTTTAAACCATCGATTCAATTTTATTAGCATTTCTAGTTTTTACTATTCGCAAACCAACCCAAAGTATTGTTGATAGAATAATAAACATTCACTCGAAGTAGAAGTACTTAACATGACCCGAGTCTAATACGACCTTGATCTTGCGAGATCCTATACTTCACTCGATACGGTACACTTGCCGTTATCGTTTGTAGTTATAATTTTGCACGTCAAGTATTTTTATAACTGCGACGCATTTTTATGCATCAAGTTTTTGGCGCCGTTGCCGGGGATATTTGTTGATATTTTGAAAAGAGTGAATTTTATTATTTTATCATTTTTTTATTTATTAAAATATAAAAAAAATTATTTTCAATTAAAAGCGCAACCTAAATTTTTGGAAAGGGAGATTTGGGCTTTCATCCCATCACATCTCCTAGTACCGCTGCGAACCCTTCACCAGGTAGTCATCGGGAAGTCCAAGACTAATATTAATCCGCTTTTAAAAGAAAAGAAAAAAAAAAATATTTTCTTATTTTTATTTCAATTCCATTCATTTAAAATCCGTTTGTTTTTCAAAAAAAATGTTTTGGCTATCCGCCGCGCTTGAGAATGCTAATAATCTCTTAGAACTTTCTGCTTCTATTAACGCGCTTCAAGATAAAATCAATGATTTAGAAGCCGCGGTTAGGATAAATAATGTTATTAGGGAACATTCTTCGCAAAATTCTCAAAATTTTAATAAAGAAAATAATTTTTATAACAATTATCAAAATAATTTTTCCTATGAAAGTAATTTTTGTGAAAACAATTTTTCAAATTTCTACGAGAATAATTTTCCTAACGCTAATAATTCTAATTTTCAAAATTCTCAAAATTTTAATAGTGAAAATAATTTTTATTCTAATTATGGAAATAATTTTTCTCAAAATAATTTCTATGATTCTTATGAAAATAATTTTTCTAACTCTTATGAGAATTCTAGCTATAATTTAAATTCTCAAAAACTTTCTTATGAAAATATTTTTAATTTTAATAAAGGTAATTCTCAAGAATCTTATGAAAATAATTTTCATTATTTTTATTCTAATATTTTTCACGAGGAAAATAATTATTATAAGAAAAATACTTTTTATAATCCAGATAACGCTGGTGATTCTTTTTCAATCACCGACGTGGATTATTCATGGTGGGCAGGCCACCCGGATAGTCTTCGCGGCGATGAAGAAATTTCATCTCCTAAAAATTTTGATTCCCTAATTTTTCCTCCCTCCCAGATTTTAGAAATTTCGTTAAGTCAAAATTTTTCGCATTTTCATGATAATTCGCTAACGCCACCTATTTTTGAAAATAAAATAAATGAAAATGATGATTCTACGCGTTTTGACATAACGATTATTTTAGGGGAGAAAACCTTTATTTTAAACGAACAATCGGATTTTAATCTTTTTCTTTCACAAGTGACTCCTCCTTGTGAAATTGTTTCTGACCCCTTTGCTTTTGATTCTTCAATTCCTAATGATTTTCATGTAGAGGATGAGCCGTCGCAACTAAACGTCGTCGTGGACCCATTTGCCGCTCATCTACAAAAATTCAAATCACCTCAGGAATGGATAGGTGATTCGAATTTACACTCTCAACCTAAAAGCAACAAGGAGAATCAAATAGCAAGTGGAGGAGTCGCCGGGCAACGGATCACATCCAAGTTCCCGCAACGCATATTCAGGGAGTTGCCCATGCACCTTAAATTTTATTTTCCTTTTAGCTAACACTAACCGTCTAGCTTAAAGACGGGAAAAACAAAGCGCTCTTGGGAGGCACCCCATGCTTATCTTTCTTTTTGCTTTAATTTTTTTTTTTAGTGAACTTTTTTCTTTTTGTTTTCCCCTTCCCCGTGCTTTATAAACATTGGGGACAATGTTTATCTTTAAGTATGGGGGAGTGTCTCTTTTACTTTTCAATTAAATAAAAATACAATTTTTTTTTTGAAAAAATAGAAAAAATAAACAAAAAAAATAATAAACCCCATCTTACCCTTTTCTCGCTCACAAAACTATTTTGAGAATATTTATAAGCATTTTTTATCATTTTAATTTGCTAAATCTTTTATTTTAATCATAGTTAGTTAAATTTAGTTTTTAGGCGATTTTAACTTAAGAATCATTTTATGATGTTAATCTAATTAGAGTGATTTAGTTAGCATTTATTCTCGCATATTTTTAATTAGTCTCAATTTTGTAGTGATTATGTGTAACATGTTTAGATTCTAATTATTTCAATCTCATACTTTTAGATCCTTAGAAAATTTGAAATCTACTAAATATTGCTCTCTAGTATTTTTGTTTAATCTAAAATAAAATTAAAATAGCCTTTAACCCTTTAGCCCAAATCCTTTAGCCTTCCCCTAACCCAAGAAAAGATCATACGGCATGGGAATAAGAGGATAAAATTCATTATTCCCTAAACGTATGCACCCTTATTATGAAAAAAATATTATGAAAAGAATATATGTCATGGAAATTAGAGGATAAAATTCATGATTTCCTAAATATATTCAAATCCAAAAAGAAAATAAAAGAGAAGGAGGTGAGAGGATAAAATTCATCACCTTCAATCAAAGCTCTCTTCATAAAACCCTCAAAAAAACCTAGCCAATATAATTGCATTTTAGTTTTAAATTAAAATATTTGGAGAGCATAAGTAGTAGTTCTTACTTTTCTTCAAGTTTCTTCAAGTGTAGGTTTTAATAATTTTTATCTAAAGTATTGTTTGCAAAATTACTAAATTTTGTGTGCTTATTTGAGAATTCTTAGCTAATCATTTCTTCTCTTTTTATTTAATGTCATAATTTAGGACTTAAGCCGAAAATCCTCGAATTCTAACTCTTAACTCTCTTTTGATGTAAATAAATTTTTAGTTGAATTCTAAATGATATTAATGCCTTATGAATACCTCTTATGGTTTTGCTCGGGACGAGCAAAAGCTTAAGTATGGGGGTATTTGATGAGCAGAATTTATACATATTATTTATATATAATTTAGTATAATATTTAAGTAAAATTAGTAATATATTCTTTATTTTTATTTATAATTTATTTATTTTATATTTTGAGTTCTAATTTACGCTTTATTTATTTTTGGTAGGTCGATCGCCGTAATCGCGCTCCGAACTTTCAAATGAAAGATTTATAGAAGTTGTCGCGTTGGCCTCGATCGATTTCGTCGTCATGCAAGTCCCGTCACACCCGTTCAAGTGCGACGTGCGCCGATCCGCCACCTTTGCATGCAAGGGGCGCTCGGCCACACATGCATAATAGGAATTCTAGTATATGCATGCAGCATATATATATTTCATTATTTAAGAATCATTTATATTTATATATATATTTATATTTATATTATTACATATACGTATCGATATAAATTATATTTATATATATATTATTATATATAATATATTATTATATTATTATTTATAGTATTATATATAGGTATCGTATAAAATATATATATATATACACTAAATCCTAAACATATAAATTATATGAATAGTAATATATATATATGAATAGTAATTTATATTTCCTTCCTCCGCCATGCAGGATGGCCGCAACTCCGCAACTCCGCCAACTCCGCAGCTCCGCCAACTCCGCAGCTCCGCCAACTCCGCCGCAGCTCCGCCAACTCCGCCTGCTCCGCCAACCCCGCCTGCTCCGCCGCTCCAGCACCTCCTCCACGTCACGGATCCGCAGCTCCGCCAACTCCGCCGCAGCTCCGCCACCTCCATGCAGCTGCTCCGCCTCCAATGATTTGCAGCTCATCCACGTCAGCGATCCACCACTACATGCAGCCTCGCCACGTCAGCAATCCAACACGAGTCTCCTCCATGCTGTGTAACGCCACCACCCTTGCTCAGCCACTTCCGCCTCCTCCCTAGCTGCCTCCTCCAATTACGCCTCCAAAGATGCCGCCTTCAAGTCCAAGCAGCCTATAAAATGATTATTTGAGTGAGAGGAATAAGAGATAGATAATTTTTGGCGCAGTTAGTTTTTGAAGATTTGTTTTGTCAGAATTTAGGGAGAAGAGAAGAGAATGCAAAAATCATTTTGCTGGGAAAGATAAGAGTGATAGTTTATTAGATATTTTAATTATTATTATATATTTCTTGTGTTAAAGTTGTTCGTCTTTTGATTCTCTAATTTAATCATGTACTTCTCTTATTTCAATTTAATATTTTATGTGTGTAACTCGCACTTTTATTTTGAAACATTTTTTTCGTCCGCTAGCGGTAAAATCTCAATTTTATTTCTCTTAGAAAATTATTCATATTTCAATTTGGTCTTCTTGTCGCGCTGTTCGTTTCATAATGTCTCAGTTTTATAATAATGACTTCTCCATCTCCATGAGCGGCTAATTTCCATAGTGCTCGGTCGCGATGATCCGAGGATGAGATAAGTTTTGTTATGATTTTTAGATTTATTTTTCTCTAATTGTTGAACGCGTACGATTTACCGTTGGTCAACTCATTGAGGCTATATCTTTTATATAGTTTTCATATTGGTTTTCGCTCTTTAGTTGGCCGAGAGGCTCGTAAGGCGAATCGATCACCCATCGGTAAAAGGAGTAGAACGCAACCCTCGATAGAGGACGGCGTAACTCTTCCGGATTGAAGTAAAATTCAATAGCGAGGTTCACAACCTAAGGCAAGTCTTAGGCGATGCGATTTGAGAACGAAAGTTCGGTCGATACACCTAAGCTTAGTTGAACCTAAATCTCGAAAGAGGTGTGTTCATGCTTTGGGAACCTCCACGGTCAAAGCCTCTTCAACAAGAGAATTGTAATCTATTCTCATTTCAATTTTCTCTATATCCGAGGTGACTCAAAGATCGGGTACTAGTTTTAAACCATCGATTCAATTTTATTAGCATTTCTAGTTTTTACTATTCGCAAACCAACCCAAAGTATTGTTGATAGAATAATAAACATTCACTCGAAGTAGAAGTACTTAACATGACCCGAGTCTAATACGACCTTGATCTTGCGAGATCCTATACTTCACTCGATACGGTACACTTGCCGTTATCGTTTGTAGTTATAATTTTGCACGTCAAGTATTTTTATAACTGCGACGCATTTTTATGCATCAGCAGTGTTGGTGGGTCCAAACAGATCACCATGGATGCACTCCAATGGTCTTTTACATCTGCTTTGTGATTTGTCAAATGGAAAGCGCTGAGCTTTACCAAACTGACAACATGCACAAACATGACCATCTCCAAAAGATGACAAGCTAGGCAGACCTTTCACCAGGCCTCTCCCCGCCATAGCTTTCAGCTAATCCATCCCAACATGCCCAAGCCTTTCATGCCAGATAGCAGCGCTATCATTAGACCTCATCTTATCAACATAAGAATTTGTTGAAAGAACAAACAAATCCTTCACCCGTCTTCCAACATGAGTGACCTCAGCTTTCACCGCTGAAACATTACGGAGAAATTTCACTTATGTTGGACCAAACAGAACGTGATAGCCAGCGTCCACCGCATTGGTCACCGAGAAGAGGTTCTTTTTCATCCTCGGAACATGATAGACACTCTTCAGCGTAAGAGTACCTATATCATCGTTCAATGAAACCGCACCCTCCTTCTCAACAGCATGAACAGTATCGTCAGCCGTAATAATAACATCATTACCTGTATATGTCTACAATGAGGAGAACTTCGACTCATCCCCAGTGAGGTGATGACCACACCCAGAGTCCACAATCCAATCGTCTTGAGAGTTGATGGAAGTCATGGCCCGAACAGACGTGCCCGTCATGAAAGCTCCTCCACCACCCCAACTACCTTCAGCATTGGAACCAACCTCCTCCTTCCCTGCAGCATGCCCGGCTGAAGATTGACTTTGCAGTCCCTCTTGAAACAACCAACCTTATTGCACCTGAAGCATCTAGGTCCTTCCTGCTTCTTCCCATCACGCTTAGGAGCATAGCTCCTCTCATGTTGATATGAAGTAGACGGACCATCATCTTCAGATGTCTTCTTCTTCTTCTTGTCCCATCTTTCTTCTTTCCAGAGAAGAGAACCTCGCCTTCTCCCCCAGATACCGACATCCCAACCATTTGCTTTGCCAAACTTTCCTACGAAGCAAGTAAGTTCTCCAGCTCCAGCAATGAAGGCTGATTGGCCCAGCCTTGAACAGAAGTTACAAAGGCAACATACTCCCTCCGCAAGCCGCGGATTATGTGCCTCTTCAGCTTAGCTTCTGAGATAGGCTCATCCGGGTCCAAAGCCGATATCTCTGCGCAGAGGTTCTTCATCTTCAAGAAGAATGTTGAAATAGACAAGTCTCCTTGAGTTGCTTTCGCCAACTCATTTTCCAAGAACTGTAGCCTCGCTACATTCTTCTTATTGAATAAGCCATCCAAGGCTGTCCAAATCTCAGCAGCTGATCTGCATCCAATGATGTGATCAAACAACTCTTGAATGATAGCTCGCTTGAGAGTAAACTCCGCCTTAGCATTCGTTCTTATCCAAGCCTTCACGAGCTCATCATTCCCATCAGCAGGAACCACAGCTTGTCTTGCTTCTCCTCCTACTACCTCCCATAAGTCCTCGCCAAGAAGATAACTCTCCATGCAAGACTTCCACTTTTTAAAGTTAGTCTGCGTAAGGAGCTCAATACCGAGACCTCTAGCATATCCTCCTTCCATTGCTATCCCACTGATTGCTAACCACTTGAGAAACCCAAGAGAAGTACCAGCACTATTATAGCTTCACAACCTCAGCAACCTACCTCTGAAACCATGTTAAAAAACTTGAGGTCCGGAGATGAAGTGTAATAAACTGTGGAACACACTTCACAAAACCTTTCAAAAGTGTAGCAAAACAGTGACAATGAGAAGAACGAATAGTACAATGGTATTGAATACCTCTTTACAATGCGAGGTATACATGGCGAGACATGATTCATAAGAATCACGGAGGAGAGAAGCACAAAACACAAGTGTAAAACAAGCCGTAGCGACCTGACACTTGAAACCGCCAGACCGCGCGAACAGACAAGTCGGACGGAAGCCGCTGAGACCGCGCGAACAAAATACAGACCGCACCTGTCAGACCGCAACCCCAGACCGCCAACTCGCTGCTTATTCCTCTGCTGAAAAACACAAGTTCGCACGTCTTGATCGCCTAGACTGCACGGTCTTGATCAAAGAAGAACCCGCGAACACTGAACACGAACTGCTGCCTGTGACAAACCGCAACTCAAGACCGCCTGGTCACTTAAGACCGCCTGATCAACTGAGTCCGCTGCACCAGACTGCGAACACCTAAACACAATTCGCTCGGACTGGTTTATTCAAAGCTGGAAGAAGGAGACAAGCTGACCGCGAGCTGTAAGCCGCTTAAACCTGTGAACACAGAAACCGGTTAGACTAAATCTCAAAACCGCGCGACCTCAAAAAGAGACCGGAAAACTCAAGCAAACTTTGAGTTCTTACAGTTCTCGTTATTAATGACGGGCCCTGCATCCCTATTTATAGGCGAGTAGACGGATTTCGTCACCGCACAACCAGGATACAATAACCGCCCCATCAGATCGCGAGTGGTCTCGCAAAGCATACCGCCCGAGCTTGGCATAGCTCATAGCTCCTTTATTACACCTTGCGGTTTACAACCAAACCGCCCGGTCACTGCGGTCTCAACAAGCAGACCTCCCGGTCTTATTGCAAAGCAAAGAACTTCTTCAGTAACCAGACCGACTAGAAGTCGACAGACCGCCTGGTCACTGCAAGAAGGCAGACCAAGAACATCTGCCCGACTTGAAACAAGTCGCCAGACCAACCCGCATAAGCCGCCCGGACAGAAGAGGCGGTCTCCCAGATCAGACTGCTCAGAAGAGGCGGTCTCTGCGGTCTCCAATCTTCAGACCGCCCAGCTCAACTTCACTTCCACTTCAAAAATTTAACACAAACCGGTGGCTTTAACCTATCCTCCCCAGATACGACCTCAAGCCGCTCTAGCCAATCCTCCCCCGGATATGGCCTCGAGCACCCCCTAGATCTACACCCTAGACCTAGTCGCCAACATGAGGCGAATTTTTGCCCTAAGTCCTACCCAAACCTAGTCGCCAACACAAGGAGAATTTACTACACGATTAAAAGAGTAAAGAGATGAAATAAACAACACAAATATAAAAACTCCCTCTAAGGATCTTCTGAAGTCGGAGATGAAAGATCATTGTAGAATAAGCATGGTTGAAGCAATCGTCGATCTGATGCGGCGTGAAGAAATCCTCCTTCAGAAACTCACAGAACTTTTAGTGGGAGATCAATTCTCGACAGAATAGGGCTCTAGAATTTTGGCACTCCACCTCTCTCGAACATGTGTGTTGAAAACGAGAGAAGATGGCTTCTTTTATAGGTGAGGCGAGCTAGCGCCTGCGCTACCGCTACCGCCGACACTAT
This sequence comes from Dactylorhiza incarnata, assembly GCA_033032865.1. Lineage (NCBI taxonomy): Eukaryota > Viridiplantae > Streptophyta > Magnoliopsida > Asparagales > Orchidaceae > Dactylorhiza > Dactylorhiza incarnata. The sequence continues at coordinate 12,766 of JAWHQI010002750.1, forward strand.
CTTGAATTAGGAAATATTCTCCGCGTGCGTATCTTTCATTCCAAGGAAACCCTGCTGAAATTCCTCTTGTGCGTTGAGCTACCGCCTGCGCTAGCGCCTTCTATAACTTCCTCCCGAAAATTGCTCTAATTAGGGCTAGCGCCTGCGCTAGTGGATACCGCCGGCGCTAGTGGGCATGCTGGAATTTTGGCTTCAAAACTTGGGGGCAACCTTCTTATGTTATCCTTGAGTCATATGACATTGTTTCCTGCACACTTAAACACACAAGATCAAATACACATAAGATTTATTATTCTCAAACCTTGGAGATGCGGAAGACCATGTTCCAACACTCTGCGCTAGAGGTGCGAGCAGCGAAGATGGAGGAGTTCAGAGAGTGGCTGGCTAGCTCGGAATCTCGCTTCTATCTTCTCAACGAGCTGGAGAGGCGAATGAACGATGACAGAACATCGCCAACAACTTCATCACGACGAACTAGTTGGCATGCGCGCGAGCATTGGTTTGTTGGGAAAGCGGCGAGAATGGAGGATCAAATTCGTAAGGGTGAAGACGTGATGATGGTGGTTGCCTAGCATTTCAAGTGCGCGCGCGACATTGGGTGTGTCGGGCGATATCCTCAGCCCCCGATCAGCGCACAAATCTTCCCAGGCCTAAGGATTTTTTCTTTTTCTTCTTTGAATGATCGTCTTTGGCGACTTTGTAAACCAAGGCTTTGATTTAAATTTGTAATATTATTTTGCGATCATTTGATTTTTTCTTTGATTTGTTGTCTTGTTTGTGACGATGATGCTTCTATTTTGTCTTCTTCAGTTTGTTGCGAGTATAGATGATAGGTCGGCGCGCAAACTTTGGCGAACTTTTAAATGCTTTCATGCATGTTATCGAGAGTTGGGGTCGACGACTTTCTCCGCGCAATGCTGTAGCATTGACTTTATAGGTTACTCGCCATACACTTTTTTCTAGTCGCGACATGGTGGCCGATAACCCCTTGCCTCCGCCTATAAATAGGTGGTGGGGGTGGGTACGTATTTATTACGCTATCAACGACTTGTCTCTTCTTCACACGAGTTCCTTCATCTTCCTTCCTTCTCTCCATCGATACTCAATCTTTCTTCTCGCACTCCTTTTTTTGCGCTCATCTTCAATGACTGACAACGCAACTGCTCGATGAATCGGTCATGTAAAGAACTTTGATGCGACGACATTCAAGAAGTCGTTCACCGAGCAGAAAGACCAAGACGACTTCAAGGCACTCAAGAGTTAAGTCAAAGATTGAAACCTTATCTTGCTCAATCAAGCCCGTAAACCATATTTAAAATAATAGGACTCTCATAAGCCACAATCCCTGACCCAACTTGATAAGCGTCATGACCTCTTAGGTTAAAATAATTCATTCACCATAACATCTACAACAATTACGCTCCAAATTATAATCATTTTGTATAAATAAAACAAGTCATGTGTTTCAAATCAATCGCTTGCCTAACTTGACATTTAAATAATTCAGGCAAGTGACTAAGGCATCGAACTCGACTGCACTGCTCGACTAACAAGAGAGCTGATCGAGTTCAGACATTATTTAGAGTTAACCTCAGATGAATCTCCTATCTCCAAGCTAACTCTAATTTATAAAGCAGTATTGCAAAATAGAATAATAGGCCAAGACATTGAACTCGATCGCACTGCTCCACTGACAAGAGAGTTGACTGAGTTCATGCATTATTTAGGGTTACTCGAAGGAATCTCTCATCTTTAGGTTAACTTAAATTATAAAATAGTAATAAAAATAGAATAATAGGCAAAGACATAAAACTCGACCGCACCGCTCTACTGACAATAGAGTTGATCGAGTTCGGGCATTATTTATGATTAACCTCGGAGGATTCTCTCATCTCTAGGTTAATTATAAATTATAAAGCAGTAATGCAAAATAGAATAATAGGCCAAAACATCGAACTCGGCCGCACTGCTCTACTAACAAAAGAGTTGATTGAGTTCTGACATTATTTATGGTAAACTTTGGAGGAATATCTCATCTTCAGGTTAACTATAAATTATAAGACAATGAGAAAAATAGAATAATAGGCCAAAAAGTCGAACTCGACCGCACTGCTCTACTGGCAAGAGAGTTGATCGAGTTCGGACATTATTTAGAGTTAACATCCAAGGAATCTCCCATCTCCATGTTAACTCTAAATTATAAGGCAGTATTGCAAAATTCAAGACATCGAACTCGACTGCACTGCTCTACTGACAAGAGAGTTGACCAAGTTTGAGCATTATTTAGGATTAACCTTAGAGAAATCTTTAGACTCGAGGTTAACTCTAAATTATAAGGTAGTAATGCAAATTGAATAATTGGCCAAGACATAGAACTCACCCACATTATTCTACTGACAAGAGTTGATCGAGTTCGACATTATTTAGGGTTATCTTTCGAGGAATACTCGTCTCTAACCAAACTCTAAATAGAGCTTGTAAGTAAGATAAGATGCCCAATAAACTAAACCAGCAATAAATGAAGGTGCTGTAAATAAAGTGCAAAAGTAAATAATGAGAGTAAATAGGACATCCAATAATAGAAACAACAAATAATTCTGCATAATTGAAATTCCCCTCTATCGTTCCAAGGAGTTAATTCTGTATCGATTATCCCTTTGCTAGAATATGATAATGTTTAAGTTGCCCCCATTGAATTGCATTAAATTGTATTAAATACAATTTATGAGATTAATTTGTATTTTAGTGAGGCACGATTAGTTTTCGACGCCCTGAATAGTTCGAGTTTTGCAACCAGAGCCCGATATTTTTCTAATAATTTATATAGACCCATCATAAAATTTTAAACATTTTCTTCCTTGAGGGGCAAAGACCAAATATGCACCAATTAATTTCTATATTAATTTGAAGCTAATTTTCTATTTATTTTGAACTAACGCCCACTGTTTGGGCTTTAATAAATGTCAAACCTTTTTATAAAAATTTATAAAATTAGATTTGAGTTGATTGTGATTTTTGACAAAATTTTCATATATGGAAAAGTTTCTCATAGGTCATTAAGGCTTTATTTGGCGCGGCGGTGGCGGGAGCAGGCGGCGGGAGCAAACGCAGGTCTGGAACCGGAGGGACGGAGGCGAGGATCGAAACGGAGCGGCGGCGCCGCTTTTCCTCCTTGCTGCGGGTCTAAACGCGGCAAACGGAGATGGAGAACTGTTTGTTTTGGCCGCCGTCGACGTCGTTTCCTCCAAACGCCGCCTCCAAAAACGCTGCGCCAAATGAACCCTAAGGCCCTTTACTTTATTTTCTATGCTTCTAGTTCAAATCCTCTCTACACATCTCAGAGTCATCTTGTGACTGAGATAGAGTTGCACAGGGAAGAAACAGCAGCCCCACAGAGGATCCGTCGTCGACCGTTATGGGTCTAATGATAAATAACTGAGATTAATAAAATTTGGGTCGTTGGATATATCTCAGGGAGGAGATCCAACGGTTCCTACGGTAAGGAGGAGGCCTGAAGCTCACGGGATCCCTCCACCGCCGCCACTCGAATGCCTCGCCACCGCCTCTAGCAGGCTCATCGGAGGCAGGCGCACCTTTCGGCTGCCTGGTGCCGCAGGCGGCTACAGGGAGGATCTCTGACCTACAAAAATAAACCATAATTCGAAGGGGAAAGCTATCGCAGGTTCTGTGAATGATCCACATCACTGCCTTTGTTTAATATTTTCTATGTAAATTCTTTGATTAGTTCTTCCATGATTACCACATATAGATAGTTCTTCTATAAATAAACTCTTTGAATGTGTTTTCTTTTGTAAATTCTTTTTTGAGATTTTCTACTGCTTCCTCCATATTCCTTCTAAGCTCTGTTTTTTCTGGTAATATCAACTTATCGTCTCCACAATATGAAGCTTCCCACCATACCTAGCTCATTATCACAATTCGTCATACAATTCCAATAATCGCGAACATGTTCCTCTCCACTGCCGCTGAATCATCACCACTCTATACCTACATCATCCATGTCTGTCTCCCTGACAACCTTCTCAGCTCTGATGATGTTGACAGCCTGAAAACTACTACCTCACATTCTTTCCCAAAACATAATTGGGTTCTTCATCGTCCCCCCACAAGCTCTACTCCTACAGGGAAGCCATGACCGACTAGGCCGCCCGTCTTACGGTGTAGGAAGCCTCTGCCATGTCATCCTTACCCAGATTCCTCAGCGCCTACCGTAGCCTAAAATACCACCTCTTGACAACCCGCACTCCCACCTTCCTCGGCCTCCATCCCAATGCCGGACTCTGGTGCCAATCCAAAGTAGGCAAAGGCATTATCATTGGATTCTTTAACATTGGCATCGATTCCACACATCCATCCTTCTCTGACGCATGCAAGTCCCCGCCTTTGAATCGCTGGAAATCAATCTGCCAGCTTCCATCCTTAGTGGGCTACAACAAAAAGCTCATAGAGGCGCGTGAATTGTGATCGCCACCGACACGTTAGGCCACTGGACCCACGCTGTGTGCACGACCGGAGGTAACTTCGTCGATTACGCTAAATTTCTAGGACAAGCCAACGGCACGGCCTCCGGCATCGCGCCGCGCGCTGACCTTGCCGTCTATAGAGTTTGCTCCTTCGAGGGATGCGACAATGAAGACCTCACGTACGTCCGGGTTCAATGTCATTATGCAGGTTGGCGTCGACGTTGTTTTTGTAACTATTGTAGGCCCCTCTACTACCTTTCACTCTGATCCCATCGCCACTGTCAAATTCCACGTGTTTCATAAGGGGAACACATTTTTCTGGGCGGCCGGAAACTCTGGACCTAACTATGGGTCCCTCTCAAATGAGGCGTCGTGGTTGATCACTGTCGGCTCTTTGACGCTGGAACGCACGCTAAAGTCCATTGTTCGGCTAGGGGACGGGTAAGAATTCGCCATAGAAGCTCTGTTTCAGTCGAAAGACTTCTCGTCTAAGCAATATCCGCTTGTTGCATTGAATTTCTGCGCCGACCTCTCCGTCGAAGAAGTAAAAGGAAAAGTCATTCTATGTGAAACAATGCATAATATTAGCGCTTTTGTTTAAGTCGTCGGTGGCATGGCGGTCATAATAAGGAATCATGAGGATGAAGGAGCAACCACCGGGGTTGGCCTCTAACCCATCCCATCATCGCATGTCACGTTCAAAGATGGAGTCAAAATCGTTGTCTGCTCCGCCGACAACTCAACCTCGAACCCCACAATGCCCATTCAGTTTTGTGGGATGGTGATAAGACCTCATGATCATCCTGCACCAATGGTGTCCAACTTATCAATAAGAGGGCCCAGCAAAGCCAGCTCCAGCATTCTTAAGTCGGGCATCATCGCCCCCGACCAAGACGTTCTTGCTGCATGACCACCCATTACCGAGAACAATATTATCACATTCCATGATCCTTCTGGAAACTTCAACATTATCTCAGGAACCTCCATGTCCACTCCTCACATTTCTGGCGTGGTGGCTTTACTAAAGAATGCTCATCCAATGTGGTCGTAGGTGGCGATCAAGTCAGCGATAATGACAACCGTCGACATGGTGGATAACTAAGAAAATCCCATCATGGACGAAAAGCTGAAAACTGATGACCACTTTGCGTTGGGCGCTGGCCATGTGAACCCTGAGAAAGCAAGTGACCTTGGTCTGATCTACAACATCAATGGTGATGACTTCTTTTGATATCTAGTTGAGTTAAGCTACTTCGACAAGAAAATTCGTATGATCTCCGACGAGAAAGTGAGTTGTGCTCGAATGGGAAAAATAACAGAGGCCTAGCTAAACTATCCCTCTATTTTGGTTTTCATGAATGCCATTGGCATGAAAGTAACAGTGAACAGGACGACGATGAACGTCGGCGAGGCTGCTTTGTTCTATACAACAGAGGACGAGAGCCCAAAAGGGCGTGACAGTGTCGGTGATGATGAATCTGACAGAGTTGAAGTTTAGTGAAGTTTGGGAGGAGAAAACATTTTTGGTAATGTTTGAGAAAATCGGCGGTGGAATATTTGTACCGGGGAGTTGGTCGGAGGGTAGCTTGAAGTGGGTGTCAGCGAAGCGCACTGTCCAAAGTCCAATTGTTGTCATGCATTAGAGTTTATTGTGGAGTATACATTTTTGATACTGTGGAATATACACACCTGTGTTTTCTTGAATAATTTTGTACTTGTTATGCATGTTTTTTTGTCTTGTTCATACTGAAACTTGTAGTCATGCTTGGTGCATCTTCGCCTCTATCTCGTTATATTCCATAACAGATGTCAAAGGACCAGGAGCTGTAACTGTCGTTATTGGAGAGAGGAAATCATGCTGATGGACATCTTGGTGGTACAACACCAGTTATCATGAGATGCTTCCTCTGACCGTTGTTCAATTTTGTCTGAGTATTTGCAAGAGAGTAGAATGTGACTGCTATCGCGATTAGGCTTTCTAAGGAAAGACCGCTTCATAAACTCCATTTCATATGATAAACATCGATTTTTCATTTCTCCACACATAGGTTAATCGCATTGATAAATCAATGTATATATATCTCTTTATTCTTAATTTTTCACAGTTTCTTTTGCTCACTATGGTCGTATCTATTCACAACAATTTGTATCGAACCTCTTTGATCTATTTGAAGATGTCAGTTGCTAGGTTTGAAGTAGAACAATTGCATTCAAAGTTTATTTGGACTATTGGTTGATTGAAATCCTTACAATATACATATCTCAACAGATTCTTTAAGGATCAAAAAGTAATTTGGGGTTTTAGAGATTAAAATGGTGTATATTGAAACTCATTGAGAACTCCATGGATTTTCACCGGGGTTGCTGTCGAGGGCTACAGAAGATTGGAAAAGAGGAGGAGAAGATTTGAATGTCGAAGATGATTTTTTGCTTCAGATATGATGCAATGGAGTGCTTCAAAGATGCCAATGAGCAGAACAAATTAAACTTCTGAATGCATAAGTCGAAGGAGAAGGATATCTTCCTTTTTTTTGAGCTCACAAGGGCATGTTTGAGGTATTATTTATGATTTATTGATGACTACTCAAGGTACTCCTGGATTTATTTCTTACGACACAAATCTGAAGCTTTTGCAAAGTTCGAAGAACTCAAAGTACACAGAGTAAAGGAGAGTGGGTATATTCTAAAATAATTAAGAACTGACCGGGGAGGAGATTTCATTGGAGAAGAGTTCAATTTCTACTACAGAGATCATGGTATTCACAGGGAGCTCACCTCTCCTCATTCCCCAAAATAGAATACGTGATAGAGAGGAAAAATAGAACTATTATAAAAGAATAAGATCTATGCTACAACATCAACATATATCACAGGAGTTATGAGCTGAAGTTGTGCATACAACTATCTATGTTGTAAATAGGTCTCCTATCAGGAGCCTCAATTCTGTCACACCTAATGAAGCTTGACATAAGAAGAAGCCATTTGTCATCCATCTCCGGACATTTGGTTGCATTGCTTATGGTCATATTCCAAAGGAAAGCAGGAAGAAACTTGAAATGAGGTAGTGAAAGGAGTATTCTTTGGATAACCAGCATTCTAAAGCATACCATATATATAACCCAGTCACTCAGCAACTTTACATTCCAGGGATGTCATCTTCGATGACAATGCATCTTGATACTGGGATTAGACTACAACTTCTTCTTCCTGTTGAGGCTGGTGAACTTGATGATCAGCCATCCGAGCCAACTACAACAGAGCATCATGAAGTTCTTTGAGATTATAACACTGATTCTAATGAGAATCATTTCCAAAGAGGTGAAAATCTCTGCCCGAAATTTACAGTTAATCTGAATGTGCATTACTGCCCGATAGCTTGCTGTAAGAGTTTCAAACAGGATGAACAGCATAGAATAAGAGATTGATTTGGTTGAGAAAAATAACACCTAGGAGCTTGTCCAAAAACTCAAAACAAAAATATTATAAATCTAAAATGGGTCTATAAAATCAAAGCATGACAAAGAAGGAAGAATAGTGTGATATAAAGCAAAAATCGTTGTCAAAGGTTATACTCAGAAGCATGAGATTGACTTCAATGAAATGTTTGCCCTTGTGGTGGAATATGGAAAGCATTCATAGCCCTGCTTGCCGTTGCTCTGGCTCAAACCAGGCTCCAAGTTCATCAACTTGACGTAAAAATCTGCTTTTCTCATTGGAGAAATTGAAGAAGAGATATATTTGCATCAACCAGAAGGTTTTGAAAAATGGCGGAGAAGAAGAGATGGTATATTTACTCTGAGAGGGTTGTTAATGGAAAGATTTCTGAACCATAGTTTGATTGGCAAAAATTGAAGGTAATTATATATGTGCCGCCAGATATACATTCAAGGTTTCTGCAAGTGATTGGAGATGGTTGAAGCATTCATTGTTTTGTAGGACAATAATGGATGAATTGAATCGTTTTGCTAATGAATTTGTGCATTCGATTTTGATTGATGACATTGTTGAAGCCTAGAAAATCCTGGCTCCAAAATTCGGATAAATGCAGTCGGAGGCTACTTGCCCAGTGGTCCAACGAGAAGACTTGGTTAGCTACGGCGAACGAGCTAGAGGGAACACGAACCTCAGGTGCTGGCGGCAGGGGAGGTCCCACTACGTACCCAGAAGCTCAAAGGAGTCTTCTCCTCCAAAACCACGAATGACCGAGCTTGGTACTAGGAAAGGGCACTGGCTAGGGAGGATTCTCGCCTATAAGGGGGGGGGGGGGGGGGGGGGGTGAAGCTCTGATTTTTGACAAAGTGCCATTCCTGGTACCCCTGGGGGTCTATTTATAGACAAATCTTGAGGGAGAGGAAACAGACGACTATCCCTGATCTGCTTGGAGATGGTTTTTTAGCCAGGGCAATAGGTAGGCGAGTAGGTGAGGACCTCGGCCTAAACTGGCGAGTTGGATGGTGCAAGGTCGCCTATAGGCGAGAATGTCCATTCCTACGCCCTTCTTGCTCGACCGGTGCGAACATCCGGGTGCGCCTTTCCTTTTCGCTCGGCCAGGTTCCTTCTCGCACGACCGAGGCTTGCGTTCGACGAACTTTGGAAGGCTGAGTTCGACGAACTCTGGAAGGCTGCGTTCGACGAACTCTTGATGTCTCGAACTGTTGACTTCTGTGTTGTCCTTTTGACCTTGACTTCTGCCTACGTGGCTTTGAGTGGGTCCTACCCCGGAGAATATGGGTTTTACAGACATGTCTGCAAGTGGTAAATTAGGTCAAGTTTTTGAATTAATTAATGAAATGAATAAAGGTCAAAGCAAATTTTTTAACGGACATCACAATGGTCATTGTATTGTGTAAGGCTGGAAGAACATGAATGATCGATGAGATCTCGATAATCAATGTAGGTGATAATTTTACGGTGAGCACTCTTTTACATTGTTAAATGAAGGAGAAAGATGTGCAAGGAGTGATAGCCTCGAAGAGGAGATTGGAGCGATATGAGATGACTTTAGAAATGGTCACAATTAAAATAGGGGCCCGTCAAAATCATAGTTAATATAATTGTTTGTTGATGAGGCCCGTCATGATATTAAGTGATGGGGTTCCCCAAAACGGACCCGATCGAACTTGTGATTTTTCGCCGCGACCATCGACCAGCTCGCCGATACGTCAACGGGCCCATTCTCACGTAATTCTGAGTCCCTTTAGTCCTTTAAATAGTCACTAGGGAACGCATGTACGCGTACACGCTAACCGCACCCCCATAGGGTAAACATACCTCATCATGGGGGTAACCGCAACCCCACACACTCTCTCTCTCCTCACCCCCACCAAGCCTCGCCGCCGGCTTCACCGCGCACCTCGCCGGCTGCCCACCGCACCTACCCGGCACGACACCGGCTAAGCCATTGTACCTTCCCGTCCATAGCTGCACCTAGAAGGTGCAGCCATTGCCGCGCCTCCAGGTGCGGCCATGGCCGCCCCACCCAGATGCGGTGAAGGCCGCGCCTCCCAGGGGCGTCCAAGGCCGCTCCAGCCAGGTGCGGCCATGGACGCACCTCCAAGGTGCCGCCAAGACCTTACCAGCTAGGGTGCGGCCAAGGCTGCAACCCCCAAGGTGAGGCTAAGACCTCACCCCTAGGTGCGACCAAGGTCGCACCTCTCGCGTGCAACCAACGTCGCGGGTGCATCCCCTAGCCCGCACCACCTCAGTGCGTCACAAACCGTGCCGCCGCGGTGCGCGCTCAGCCGCTCGACACTCGCTGCCCGGCCCTCACAATGCAATACAGGGTCGCGCCTCCTTGACAGCGCTAGACTTGATGCGTAACCACTGCACGGGCTCTACATTCATCTCCAGCCAAACCACCTCGCGCGCGCCCTTTATTGCGCTATCTTGACCGGCGGGAGGCACCTCCCTAGTATCACCATGAACGACATGCCTCCACGCTCACAGACGCATCCACCATCTAAGTCCACATTTACGGGATGCGCGGAATGCCGCCAAGTGCAACGCAGCACGTCGAACGCCTTCGCTCTCATAACGCGTTCAGAACTCCTTCGGGCTTGTACAACCCCCATATCCATCGAGTGAGGCCCGCGTGGAGGGCCACCGAGACGTGTCTGTACAACCCTATATCCGCCGAGTAGGTTGCCAGGACCCAAGAGTGCATCCGGGCCACGTCTGTGGTAGATCCAAGACAGGGAGAAAGGAGGGAGAGCGGTAGAGGCAGAAACCCTCCTGCTCACCCAGCTGGAGTAAGAGGCAAGTGAGGAGGCGAGAGGAGGAGGTGCGGGTGCCCCCCTATTCGCCCTCGCCCAGCTAGGGGCGAGAGGAGGAGGGGCGGGTGCCCCCCCTCTCGCCCTGCGCCCAGCTAGGGGCGAGAGGAGGAGGGGCGGGGTGCCCCCCCTCTCGCCCTCGCCCAGCTAGGGGCGGAGGAGGAGGGGCGGTGCCCCCCTCTCGCCCGCGCCCAGCTAGGGGCGAGAGGAGGAGGGGTCGGGTGCCCCCCTCTCGCCCTCGCCCAGCTAGGGGCGAGAGGAGGAGGGGCGGGTGCCCCCCCTCTCGCCCTCAACCCAGCTAGGGCGAGAGAGGAGGGGCGGGTGCCCCCCCTCCTCCGCCCGTCACTCAGCTAGGGGGCGAGAGAGGAGGGGGGCCGACCCCGCTCTCTCGCCCCCGACCTTGGTAAGGGGGGAAGACCCTTGGTCTCGCCCCACCCCAGCGAGGAGGCTTGCCGAGCTTCGCAGAGGTAACCCCTCTCGCCCAATTCCAGAGGAGGGGGGGGGGGTGGGGGGTTGATCTGCGTTTAGTATCCCAGAACAGCGGGATTTGGCTATTTGCAGTCTAGTTTTGGCTATTCGCAGTCCAGATCCGAGGGTATTTTGGTAATCTGGCAGATCAGTTTTTGGCTATTTGCAGCCCAACTTAGAAAACCTATAAATAGACCCTAAGGGGCAACCAAAGGAGGGGACTGCTAGATTTCCAAATTTTGGATCTTCTTCTTCCCTTAGAGCTCTCCTTTGGTGCTTCTGGTTCAGCATTGGCTAGGGAGGGGAGATCTCTCAGGTCTTCCGGGTGTGAGGTGGGACCTCCTCGCTGTAGCCTAGGGTCCGTTTCCAAGTCCAAGTGCTCTTGCCTAGAGAGTTGGCTCGAGAGAAGTAGGTGTGAGACCACCCTTTTTTGGGACCCCGAACTCCACGGAGACCGAGTTGTCAGTTTCAACATTTTGGTGCGGTGAGCGTGGAGAGTGGTCAGCACAGAAGTTCTTGAACCAAATCTCATGGCAGGAGACCTCGGAGGAGGAGACGATGAGGGGTCTCACATCCCAAGTGAGTCGGTGGGAAGGGGGAGAGTTCATGACGACCATCAAGGGAATCATGGAGCTGCTCCAAGGCATCACCAGGGGGAGGTGACTGCTCAGCTCCCTCCCCACAGACACCACCTTCTAGGTCGCAAGGAGTGCTCGCCCAGGGGGGGTCAGGAGAGGTTTCCCCAGGGGGTCGGCCAGACAAGTACCAGTGACTGAGAGCGCCGAGCGGGACCTCGCCGGGTGAGTGCTTTTTCCTAGCCCGGTGAGTGGGGTCTCGCCCGGAGCAGGAGTCGCGCAGGTGGAGCTCGCGAAGCCGGCGAGTGGGGGGTCACCCTTTAGCGAGCTGATCATCTCGGCTCCCATCCCGGAAGGCTTCAAGGAGCCCAACATGACTTTCTATACCGGGAAGGATGATCCCGTCCAACACCTGCAGTGGTTCGAGGATACCGTCTCCATCAGGCCCATGACAGACGCATTCAAGTGTCGTCTCTTCGCCACCACCCTGAAGGACAAAGCCAGGGACTGGTTCCACCAGCTCCTGGTTGGCTCCATTTACAACTTCGAGGACTTGGGCCGAAGTTTCCAGCTATGCTTCTCCACATCCAAGAAGAGGAAGAAGAATGCTGAGTCCATTTTCCTGATCAAGCAGAGGCACGAGGAGACTTGGCCCAGTACATGGACAGATTCCAGGAGGAGATCCTGAACATCCAGGAGGTGTCAGGGTATGCCCTCCAGATGGCTTTCACCGTAGGGCTACGAGAGAGCCTTTTCAAAATGCGCCTAACTAGGATGCCTCCCTTGTCCTTTGAGGACCTGATGGAAAAAGCTGCAAAGGAGGTAGCCACCGAGGCGGCAAACCCGGGGCTGGGCAAAGAAGTTGGCAAAGTTGGTAGAGGCCGAGCCAAGAGAGCAAGGTGGCCCCAGGCAGCAGGAAGGAAGGAGGAGGGAAGAGCAGAGGGGTCAAGGGTACCAGGGACCCCAGGGGGGTCAGGAGCAAGGGGAGGGGTCTCTCGCCCAAGGAGGGGGAAACTTCTACGGAGGCCAAGGGAGGCCCAACCCTCCTCCTTGGAGGCAGGTCCCTAGGCAACTCCTACCCCCACCAGCTCAAGCTATGGCGATTCGAAGAGGAGGAGGAGTCGAAGCAAGAGACATCCCAGCCCGTAGGAGAAGGGGGGAAGGGCGGTGCCATACTGTGACTACCACCAAGCAGAGGGGCATGCAACAACTACCTACCCAGTGTTCTTGGAGGTGAGAGAGGCGAGAGGTCAGACACAACAGCAGCCGCCGGTGCGGATTAAAGAAGTTCCACCTGGAGCAGTAGTGGACGATGACATCTGCGAGGACCGAACTGACGTAGGAGCCAAAGGACGGGTCGCGGTGATCCACGGGGGGGGGGGGGGGGGGGGGGGGGGGGGGGGGGGGGGGGGGGGGGGGGGGGGGGGGGGGGGGGGGGGGGGGGGGGGGGTGGGGGGGGGGGGGGGGGGGGGGGGGGGGGGGGGGGGGGGGGGGGGGGGGGGGGGGGGGGGGGGGGGGGGGGGGGGGGGGGGGGGGGGGGGGGGGGGGGGGGGGGGGGGGGGGGGGGGGGGGGGGGGGGGGGGGGGGGGGGGGGGGGGGGGGGGGGGGGGGGGGGGGGGGGGGGGGGGGGGGGGGGAGGGGGGGGGGGGGGGGGGGGGGGGGGGGGGGGGGGGGGGGGGGGGGGGGGGGGGGGGGGGGGGGGGGGGGGGGGGGGGGGGGGGGGGGGGGGGGGGGGGGGGGGGGGGGGGGGGGGGGGGGGGGGGGGGGGGGGGGGGGGGGGGGGGGGGGGGGGGGGGGGGGTGGGGGGGGGGG
>JAWHQI010002751.1:0-26372 GCA_033032865.1 Dactylorhiza incarnata
ATTCATTTGAGGTCGACGAACTCAACATTGTGTTCGACGAAAATCTTGAGATCGATGAAAATTGCAATACAGCAGATTTACTGTCAAACAGATTATATTATTCCATTCTATGAACTCAGATCTTCCAGATAAGTAAGGATATATATTTTCTTTATTATTTTGAGATTATAGTCGTTGACATTTCTCGGAAAAGGACATTTCATGGAAAGGAAAGAGATATACGGCGCATCAGATTTGCAGTTCCTAGAATATCTATTCAGAATATTATATTCCTTAATTTAAGGGATTTGCATTTAAAATCTATCAGAGTTTTCAAAAAAAAAGGAAGAAGATATACAGTATTACTACACAGCTTTCACGACAGGATCATTACAGAAATATCAGAATAGCTGTACAGAGTAAAAGATAGAAGAAGGTTACAGGAAGAAAGAAAAGAACATAAGTTTTATAGATCTTCATCATCTTCCTCAAGCAGCATCCTCATTCACTGAGAACAACTTCAACACAAATCATTTTCTCAGTTTCTGCTGCAAGTACAGATCTTCAAAGAGCAACAACAAACTGAATAAATTATTCTCTCAGTTTAATCAGCTACAAGAAGATCATCATTCAAAAGGAAGCTTCCATCCTCAAACTGTCAACAACTCTACATCAGACAGTGGGAGCTTTTGCAACATCAATTTTCATTTGTCTTCTCTCAGATTATTGACAGAGAAGAACATTCTAACCCTCTTTATCCCATTCTGTAAAGGGTTAAAACTCCCTTCAAAAATTTACCTCTTGGTGGCAAGACACCTGATCAAAAAATCCTGGTTGGTTTTTGGGCACCTTATCAAAAGCTCATTGGTGTTAGGACACTTGGTCAAAAATCCTAGTGGATTCCTACCAAGGGTGGTAGAAGAGTAACGTACTCAGGATTATTGGGAACTACTATAGCTCCTTGTGTCCTCTGTGATTGATTTACTTTTCTGTGCTTGTGCTGTGCTGTGTTTTATTTTCATTTTTTATAAATCACTCTGCTATACACTTATATATATATATCAGTATTTTTAATTCCGCAATAAAATTAATAAAATGTTTTAATACTCTATTCACCCCCTCTAGAGTTAATTTAAGATCTAACCTTATTTTCAATTGGTATCAGAGGGTAGTTGATTCTTTACAGGCTAACACCTGAATCACAAAGATCAATTAGATCTTAAATACTTTTAGAGTTTTAATTTATTTATTTTTGTTTAAAAACTCATGGCACAAAACAAAGAGTATTCAAGCACAAGACCTCCTATGTGCAATCTAAATAAGTTTGCACTATGGAAAGCAAGGATTAGATTATATATGATGCTATTGATGAAGATATTTTCAATGCCATCTTGACAGGACCTTCAACTTCATCAACATCAACAGATGCTCAAAGATGCTGAAAGTGCTGATGTCAAGGCTATGAAAATACTACTCAATCAATGTCAAATGGCATTCTTCAAAGAGTTGCTGATTGCACTTCAGTAAGAGGCATCTGGTGTAACATCCCGACTTTTATTGGGCCACTAGACCCTAGTGAGCCCAATAAAGTAGGCCCGAGCAGTAGAAAACGACCATTTCGGGTATCGTAGCGCGCCACTACCTCATTATTATGAATGGTGGCCGTACGAACCCCGAATTGACTTCCGTCAGTTCCGTTGAACTCGTATGGACAATACGAGCGCAATGGAATTCGTTGCACTCCGATCCGAGGTCGTTTGGAGAAAAACGACCATTTCGGGTATCGTAGCGCGCCACTACCTCATTATTATGAATAGTGGCCGTACGAACCCCGGATTGACTTCCGTCGGTTCCGTTGGACTCGTATGGACAATACGAGCGCAATGGAATTCGTTGCACTCCGATCCGAGGTCGTTTGGAGAAAACGACATTTCGGGTATCGTAGCGCGCCACTACCTCATTATTATGATAGTGGCCATACGAACCCCGAATTGACTTCCGTCAGTTCCGTTGAACTCGTATGGACAATACGAGCGCAATGGAATTCGTTGCACTCCGATCCGAGGTTCGTCTGGAGAAAACGACCATTTCGGGTATCGTAGCGCGCCACTACCTCATTATTATGAATAGTGGTCGTACGACCCCGAATTGACTTCCGTCAGTTCCGTTGGACTCGTATGGACATACGAGCGCAATGGAATTCGTTGCACTCCGATCCGAGGTCGTTTGGAGAAAACGACCATTTCGGGTATCGTAGCGCGCCACTACCTCATTATGATGAATAGTGGCCGTACGAACCCCGAATTGACTTCCGTCAGTTCCGTTGGACTCGTATGGACAATACAAGCACACGGAACTCGTTGCGTCTCGATACGAGGTCGTATGGAGAGTATGCCATTTTAGTCCTATGCAGATCGCCTCAGTGCAACGCACGAAATATAAAGCACACGAACCCGGCATCGGCTCCGGCGACTCTTATCATGTCCCGGGAGCCAGGGAAGACCCCGTCATAGGTTGACCTCGGTCAAACCCCCCCCCCCCCCCAGATGGAAATTATTGGAAAATGAAAAGAAAGGGGGGGGGGAGGAGAGAGAAGCCCCTCCCCCAAAGGGGGGGGGGGGGGGGGGCTGCCCATGAATAGGCAGCCCCTATTTGGGCAAACGGGGGCAAGAGAGAGAGAAGGGAGGGGAGGGGAGAAAATATCTCCCCCTCCCTTATCCCCACGTGGGGGATAAGGAGGAGAGCTCCCCCTTCCTATAAAAGGAAGGGGCATCCCCTCTCAACCCACCCCACTCCCTCTCGCCTCACCCTGCCGCCCAGCCACCTCCTCCTCCACCTTGCCGGAGCAAGCCACCCAAGATGCCACCTCCTCCTCCTTCCTCTGGCGGCCACCGCCCCTCCACCTCTCGAGCCCCACCTCACCTCCAGGTAGAACATCCCCCCTGCTCTCGTTTCCTGTACAGGAAACAACGCCTCCCCCGCGGCGTCCGGCGGCACCAGGCCGTCGGGCCACCGCCGGAGTAGGCGCCGACCCCCGACGCTCCGACCGGGGCGGCACCAGTGACCCCTCGGCAGGAGGACGGCGGCGCAGCGGGCCTGCATGGCCCATGCAGGCCCCGCCCCCGTCTCCCGCCCTCCGTATCGCCTCCCCGGCGGTGGCCGGCGGCGCCAGGGCCGCCGGACCACCCCCGGAGGAGTCGCCGGCCCCCGGCGCACCGACCGGGGCACACCCGCACCCCCCCTCTAGCGGAGGCGGTGGCGGCGAGCCTGCACGATACATGCAGGCCGCCACCGCCCCGTGCCGCTCCCTGCCCTCATTCTGGCGGTGGCCGGCGGCGCCAGGCCGCCGGACCACCACCAGAATGGTCGCCGGCCCCCGGCACACCGACCGGGGGCGGCGCCGGCCCCAGCCGGCCGCTGCCCGGCGGCGGCAGCGGCCACCTTTCGGCCGAGCAGCGGAGCCGCACGATCTCCCCCAGGAGATCGTGCGGCTCCTGTATTAGTGTTTCCCGCCCGCCCCTTACCTCCACATGAGTGCCCCCACAGCGGATCCGATGTGGATCCGCTGTGGGGACCCAAGGAGGGCGCCCGGCGCGGCGCCCTCTGGTTCTTCCCTCCCTCTAATGCACACCAAAAGAACCCCATTCATTCCCATTTTTCTAAGGAAAAGGGGGCCTTTTTAGAAAAAACTTTCTAATGAAAATGTGCCCACTCTAAGGGGCACGTCCAGTAATTTTTGGGGAATTTTAGAAAAAGTTTTGCTATTTTAAAACCTTTACAAAGTTTATTTTGAGAAAATAAACACCCAAATAAGTTCGCAAAAATCTCCAAAATTATGAGCTCTAATTAAAGGTATTTTGCAACTACTATTAAAGTTAGGAGGTGTGGTTTCTTATTTTGGTCCTCCAAAAGCGTTTTCCAAGCGAAATAAACGCCCCCAAAAGAACGAAATTCACCAAAATGAATCGGCGTCCCCTCGACGCATATTTTTTAAATACCTATTAAAAATTATGCATACCTATCCAAGAAATCGACTAAGCTCGGAATATCGACGCAAAACTCGGATCGACATTGCGGCGCGGCGCCGAAATTTAACCCCGCCGCGACGATAATAAAAAACGTAGCCGGCAATCGAAGCCTCCTCTTATGGAGTAATTGGGCTACTAACTATTTCTTCTTATACTTTTACTGCTTCGTACGTTCAAATTAAATCCAGTCTTGCACTGGTCCCCCGCACTTATCTTCTGTACTTTCAATTAAATCCAATCTCGTACTGGTCCCCCGCACTTATCTTCTGTACGTTCAAATTAATCCAGTCTCGCACTGGTCCGCCGCACTTATCTTCTGTACTTTCAATTAAATCCAGTCTCGTACTGGTCCCCCGCACTTATCTTCTGTACTTTCAATTAAATCTAGTCTCGCACTGGTCCCCCGCACTTATCTTCTGTACTTTCAATTAAATCCAGTCTCGCACTGGTCCCCCGTACTTACTTTCCGTACTTTCAATTAAATCCAGTCTTGCACTGGTCCTATCATCACGGCCTCTGCTTTCGGCCTACTTTTCTGTTTATTACATGGCCTCTGCTTTCGGCCTACTTTTCTGTTTATTACATGGCCTCTGCTTTCGGCCTACTTTTCTTTTATCTACATGGCCTCTGCTTTCGGCCTACTTTTGCTTATCATTATGGTCTCTGCTTTCGGCCTACTTTTTGCTTATCATTATGGCCTCTGCTTTCGGCCTACATTTCTGATTAGTGTTATGTCCCCTGCTTCGGCCTACTTTTCTTGCTAGTGCAGAGCTGTCGTGGCAACAAATGCGGTGCTTATCCTCCCTTCGGCGAGGCCTTAGTTGGGGAAAACTCGGAGTTGAGTCTCTCCTCCCAGGTTAGCCCCAAGCAAGGAGCCCTCACACCGCTAAGTCTCTCGGTCCAAGGTTGTGAGACCGGTCGAGTAGAATTGCCACGTGGCCTAAACGGTTTGTTTTATATAGAGCGGGTGAAGATTGATTAGAAGTGGCGGGTTGGTCACGCTCGCAGACCGTTCGTACCAGTGCGGGTGGTTGACGACTCATGGCGACAGGGAGATGTGCGCAGCAGGTTATCACCCTCTGAGCACGCAGTTTTGCCTCCGCTGGTCGGCCTTCAAATCGGCTCGCCGGATGTCGCTCACATCCAGTTAGTACACCAAGTTGTACAGGAGGGCCTGAATGATACGGTACGACTACATTCAGAAGTGGCAAGACTGGCCACTGTCACCGACGACCACATCGATGAGGCCGCGGGGTTAGCTCCCCTGCTTGAACAAAAGTGGTCTAAACTGTGTCGACACAGGGTCCTTTGTGTGCATACAGGTTTGAACACCTGGGTGTGCGCGTCTGCGCGTTATGGTGTTGTGTACTTGTGATACGGCGCGTTACGAGCTTTAGGGCGGCAGCCCTATATTTATATATATACGGAGATATAAATGTTTACCTGCTGCTAACCCTCTACCTTGCTTCGGCTATTTCATTTCTGTTCTTTAGCCGCCCCCTGGATATGGATCCGGGGAGGGGATGTATTTCTACTACTAGCTCTGTGACTAACGGTTATTTCTTATAACCAATCACAGGAGATGGGACAGCAAGGAGCCCCCACACCGCAGGATGAGTTACGAGCCTTGGAGATGGCCCGTTCGATTACCCCAGCCTCTCCTCCTATCTTCAGAGACGTGAGTACGAGAGTATAAGGACTAGCCTAGGGATTCCTTTTCTTTTAGACTATGTAGCCCTCGAGGCAATATTTTGGGAAACGATAGGCTCCGACCATGAATAATTATGTAAATATAGCAGTGTGCTTGTTTTCGTTATATTATCTGCTTCGCTGTGCGATCTGATGTGATGTAATGATTCTTATGCCTGACAAAGAGACTGCTCAGTGCTTGAAAAGGTGGGACGTCGCCACCCGGAAAGCGCTGGGTAGTCCTCTTTGGGCAGTAAGATCCCCCTCCCGGACCCGGTTCAGTCTGGGGGGGGGGGGGGGGGGTCTTACAAATGGATCAGAGCTACCACGATCCGACCACATGGGCAGTCTTTCGATCCTCCTTTCGCCGGTTCCGTTTCTTGGTTCGAGACGACCATGCAGCGGAAGCCTGGTGGACCCTCTAGGTTTAAGGTTAAGGACACGAGGACTGCACGATAGGACACCCACACGCTTTCCGCTTTCTTTTCTTTCAGTCCTGCAAAATTCCCTAGTTTTGCAAGTTCTGACACCCGTTTGTTACTTCTCCAGATACCGGAGTCAAGTAACGGAAGGTCTTCCTCTCGAGACCAGTACCACCCTACCCACTCCACCACCAGCTCGGACCGCTCCGGCCACAGTTCCGTTCGGAGAGACAGAGCTCGGGCAGACCCTGGTAGCCCTGTTGGCCGCCTTCCAGACAGCCACCTTACGGCCACCCCAGCAGGCCACCATACCCACCGATCTGCTGACGACATTCCGAGGGCTAAGGCCCCCCACCTTTCGGGGTACAGAGTCAGCCATCCAGGCCGAGGAGTGGGTGGAGAGGGTAGAGGAGCTTCTTGTAGGGATGATGTGCCCAGCAGTAGCCGCAGTGTCCCTGGTGGTGACCATGTTGGAGGCTATGCCCGGGACTGTTAGAGGGCAGCTAGCCGCTCCACTTTTAGAGGGCGACCCCTCAGCACCATTCTCTGGGGGGAGTTCTCTGAGGCCTTCTTAGAGCATTTTATTTCGGATGCAGACCGGATGGCACTCCAGGAGCGGTCCTACAGATCAGGCAGGGAGATAGGACGGTTCCAGACTACCAGAGAGAGTTTATCCACCTGGCCCGCTTCGCCGGGACCTTAGCAGGTACGGATAAGGACAGGGCGGCCAGATTTTACCGGGGATTACGAGACGACCTCCGTCAGGCCCTGATCATGATTTCCCAGGCATCCTTCCACACGATTGCCTCACATGCCACCGCTCTAGAGATGGACCAGCGGATGGTAGCCCAGCAGCGGAGGGGACACGTAGGTGTTCCCCGGACTCAGGCCGAGAGAGAGGGGTAGGTCCTCGCAGGCAGGGCCGAGACGGGAGACAGCGTCAGCGTCATCAGCCATATAGGCAGGCACCCCAGCCCCGACCAGCACCCCCAGCCCCAGCACCTCAGGTCGTCCCAGCCGCACGAGAGATGTTCCCTTCGCAGGGAACTGCTACCTATATGCCAGCAGCCTGGGCATATACGAGCCTTCTGCCCACAGGCTACCGGGAGACCCAGTTTAGGAGCAGTACAGAGAGCGGCGGAGAGAGGACGAGGTGGACGCAGAGGACGTCCCGCAGGCAGGAGGGAGCCGGCCAGGCAGGGCAGAGCAGCACCGCTCGAGGCATACGCGTTGGATCTTCAGCACGGTCCTACTCCTGACGTAGTGATAGGTATCTACTTCCGATAGTACGATACCCTAGGAGATGTGATAGCTTTATATATTGGGACTTTTGTATATGTCATCCCTACTCCTGTATATCTGTGAAAAGCTTATGATTATGATATATATATACATATATGTTATCAGGTTTACTTCTGGTAGAAGGTCGTCCCGCTAAAACACTGTTCGATACCGGCGCCACACACTCTTTCGTTGCACAAAACTTCATCGCTGAAAAGGAGAACACAGTGCGTTCATCCGGGATGTCAATCCGAATACGACTCCCGGATGGATCAGATATGACTTCCACCGAAAAGTGTTCCTTCCAGGCAATGCTAGGAGGCATAGAGTTCGAAGTCACGCCACCATCTTAGCAATAACCGGATTCGACATCATTCTGGGGATGGATTGGTTGGCCAAGCACAGCGCCCAAATCAACTGTTCGACTCGAGAAATCCGCCTCCAGAATTCGAATGGGCAATTTATCACGCTAGCAGGTATACCCTCCGTCACCCGCATTATCTTAACCTCTGCACAAACCGTCAAGGCAGTTCGACGGAAGGACGAGATGTACCTAATCTACTTTGAGATGGAGAACACAACGCAAGTACTCGCTAAAGTACCTGTGATCAGGGACTTCCCAGATATCTTCCCAGAGTCACTCCCCGGGTTGCCCCGCAACGGGAAGTGGACTTCCAATCGAACTTACTCAAGGAGCCCGACCAGTGTCCCGAGCACCGTACCAGATGGCCCCGAGGGAACTGGCTAAGCTCAAGATTCAGCTACAAGAGTTAGTCGACGCAGGATTCGTACGTCCTAGTACCTCTCCCTGGGGAGCCCCAGTACTGTTCGTTAAGAAGAAGGATGGATCGCTGCGTCTCTGCATCGACTACAGAGGTTTGAATAAGCTCACTGTCCGGAATACCTATCCCTACCCCGGATCGACGAACTGTTCGATCAACTGCAAGGCGCGTCCGTCTTTTCCAAGATGGACTTAAGGTCCGGCTACTATCAACTTAGAGTGCGAGAAGAGGACATTCCCAAGACCGCCTTCAGCTCTCGCTACGGACTATACGAGTTCATGGTAATGCCATTTGGTCTAAACCAATGCCCCCGTCCGCCTTCATGGCTTTGATGAATACAGTATTCAAAACCCTTCCTGGACCATTTCGTAATAGTCTTCATAGATGATATTCTCATCTACTCAAGAACAAAACCGATCACTCCAGGCACCTCCAAATGGTACTACTGAAGCTAAGAGAGCACTCGCTCTTCGCCAAGTTTAGCAAATGCGAGTTCTGGATGGAAGAGGTCGGCTTTCTGGGACACACCGTCAACAAGAACGGAGTAGCAGTGGATCAAGCCAAGGTGCAAGCGGTACGAGATTGGCCGCCACTTAAGACAGTGGCAGACATCCGAAGTTTCCTTGGCTCGCCGGCTACTACCGTAAGTTCGTCGAAGCTTCTCCAAGATCGCATTACCACTTACCTCTCTCACCAAGAAGGATGTGACATTCCAATGGTCTCCGAATGCGAGGCGGCATTCATCGAACTGAAGAACCGGCAGATATCGCCCCCAATCCTGACCCTCCCCTCTGTTACCGAGGTTTCCAATCTATGCTGATGCCTCTCTGAAAGGATTGGGGGTCGTGCTTATGCAACATGGCAAGGTGATTGCCTACGCCTCACGTCAGCTCAAGCCGCACGAACTAAACTACGCCACCCACGATCTGGAGCTGGGGTCTGGAGACACTACCTCTACGGGTACGATGCGAAATCTTCTCCGATCATAAATGCCTCAAATACGTCTTCACCCAGAAGGAGCTAAACCTCCGGCAACGCCGGTGGTTAGAATTTCTCTGTGATTATGACTTCGCCCTCCAGTACCACCCCGGCAAGGCTAATAAGGTTGCAGACGCCTTGAGCCGGCAGCCTCCGAGGACCGGGAGTTGGTTAGAAATGGTGCCAGAGGAGTTAGTCAAATCATTGGCAGAATGGATATTATCCTCATCGCCCGCAGAAATCCGATGGAATATCAGGCCCACCTCTATTGGATGGAGATACAGTGTGACATCAGGAATAGAATACGAGAAGCCCAAAGACCGACGTTGAAGCAGCACCGATCATTCAGGCCTTGCAACACGGTGCACAAGAAGACTACAACTTGTACGATGGCATCCTGCAATACAGAAACCGCATATTCATTCCCGCTGCAGAAGGGATCCGTGAGGAGATACTCCGTGAAGCACACCAGACAAGGTACTCGATACCCCGGGGTAGTAAAAATGTATACGGACCTGCGCAGGACCCTATACTGGCCAGGAATGAAGAAGGACGTCACCGATTATGTAGCCCACTGCCAGACCTGTCAAATGGTCAAAACAGAATGTCGAAGCCCAGGAGGCCTACTACACCCCTGCCCATCCCGGAATGGAAGTTCGAGGATATTTCCATGGATTTTGTCCATGGCTTACCCCGATCCCGTGCAGGTAACGACTCCATATGGGTAGTAGTGGACCGCCTCACCAAGGTAGCCCGATTCATCCCGAACCGGCAAGGCGACGGCGTCGACATATTAGCCCGACTATTTATTGAGCAGGTAGTCCGATTTCATGGAATACCCAAATCAATCGTCTCGGACCGCGACGGGCGCTTTACATCGAAGGAATGGAGGAGAGTGCAAGCTTATCTAGGAACCAGATTGGCATTTAGCACCGCCTTCCACCCCCAGACCGATGGGCAGACGGAAAGAACAAACCGGACGATGGAAGATCTTCTCCGATTATGCATAGTGGAACACAACGAGCCCTGGGAGCAGTTACTACCCCTGGTAGAGTTTTCATATAACAACAGCTTCCAGGCAAGCATCAAGATGGCACCTTACGAAGCCCTCTACGGAAGACGCTGCCGGACCCCGCTATCTTGGGCACAGGATGAGGACCCCGAAGCCTTAGGGGTCACCTACATAGACGATACCACTGCCGCAATAAGGTTAATCCAGGAACGTATGTTAGAAGCGCAGAGCCGGCAAGCCAAATATTATGATGCACGTCATCGGATGGTGGAATTCAACGTGGGAGATATGGTTTTCTTGAAAATTAAACAATGCACGGGATATCCCGAATAAAGAAGCAGAAAAAAGCTGACCCCCGCTACTTAGGCCCATATCAAATCATCGAAAGAGTTGGCCCGGTGGCTTATAGGTTAGCTCTGCCAGCCGAGCTGGGAAACCTTCATGACGTATTTCATGTCTCCTCGCTAAGACGTGTTCTGCGCCAACCAGAGCAATACCTTCTCACACCACCAACATCAGTACAATCCGACCGATCTGTCCGACTCGAACCTGTGAAGATAGTGGACTCCAAGATCAAAGAGCTGCGGAACAAACTGTCACAATGGTCAAGATCTTATGGTCAAACTGTGGACGCGAAGAGTTCACTTGGGAACCCGAGACGCTCGTACGAGAGAAATACCCGACGCTCTTCCCCCAGGTACATCCTTTAAACCCCTACTTTAGCCAATTTTCGGGGACGAAAATCTCTTTATTTTTATTGGATTGTAACATCCCGACTTTTATTGGGCCACTAGACCCTAGTGAGCCCATAAAGTAGGCCCGAGCAGTAGAAAACGACCATTTCGGGTATCGTAGCGCGCCACTACCTCATTATTATGAATAGTGGCCGTACGAACCCCGAATTGACTTCCGTCAGTTCCGTTGAACTCGTATGGACAATACGAGCGCAATGGAATTCGTTGCACTCCGATCCGAGGTCGTTTGGAGAAAACGACCATTTCGGGTATCGTAGCGCGCCACTACCTCATTATTATGAATAGTGGTCGTACGAACCCCGGATTGACTTCCCTCAGTTCCGTTGGACTCGTATGGACAATACGACGCAATGGAATTCGTTGCACTCCGATCCGAGGTCGTTTGGAGAAAACGACCATTTCGGGTATCGTAGCGCGCCACTACCTCATTATTATGAATAGTGGCCGTACGAACCCCGAATTGACTTCCGTCAGTTCCGTTGAACTCGTATGGACAATACGAGCGCAATGGAATTCGTTGCACTCCGATCCGAGGTCGTCTGGAGAAAACGACCATTTCGGGTATCGTAGCGCGCCACTACCTCATTATTATGAATAGTGGCCGTACGAACCCCGAATTGACTTCCGTCAGTTCCGTTGGACTCGTATGGACAATACGAGCGCAATGGAATTCGTTGCACTCCGATCCGAGGTCGTTTGGAGAAAACGACCATTTCGGGTATCGTAGCGCGCCACTACCTCATTATGATGAATAGTGGCCGTTCGAACCCCGAATTGACTTCCGTCAGTTCCGTTGGACTCGTATGGACAATACAAGCACAACGGAACTCGCTGCGTCTCGATACGAGGTCGTATGGAGAGTATGCCATTTTAGTCCTATGCAGATCGCCTCAGTGCAACGCACGAAATATAAAACACACGAACCCGGCATCGGCTCCGGCGACTCTTATCATGTCCCGGGAGCCAGGGAAGACCCCGTCATAGGTTGACCTCGGTCAAACCCCCCCCCCCCCCCCCCAGCTGGAAATTATTGGAAAATGAAAAGAAGGGGGGGGGGAGGAGAGAGAAGCCCCTCCCCCAAAGGGGGGGCTGCCCATGAATAGGCAGCCCCTATTTGGGCAAAGGGGGGGGGGGGGGGGGGGGGGGGAGCAGAGAGAGAGAAGGGAGGGGAGGGGAGAAAATATCTCCCCTCCCTTATCCCCACGTGGGGGATAAGGAGGAGAGCTCCCCCTTCCTATAAAAGGAAGGGGCATCCCCTCTCAAACCCACCCCACTCCCTCTCAGCCTCACCCTGCCGCCCAGCCACCTCCTCCTCCACCTTGCCGGAGCAAGCCAACCCAAGACGCCACCTCCTCCTCCTTCCTCATGGCCGGCCACCGCCCCTCCACCTCTCGAGCCCCACCTCACCTCCAGGTAGAACATCCCCCCCCCCCCCTCTGCTCTCGTTTCCTGTACAGGAAACAACGCCTCCCCCGGCGGCGCCGGCGGCACCAGGCCGCCGGGCCACCGCCGGAGTAGGCGCCGACCCCCGCGCTCCGACCGGGGGCGGCACCAGTGACCCCTCGGCAGGAGGACGGCGGCGCAGCGGGCCTGCATGGCCCATGCAGGCCCCGCCCCCCCGTCTCCCGCCCTCCGTATCGCCTCCCCAGGCGGTGGCCGGCGGCGCCAGGCCGCCGGACCACCCCCGGAGGAGTCGCCGGCCCTCGGCGCACCGACCGGGGGCACACCCGCACCCCCCCCCCCCTCTAGCGGAGGCGGTGGCGGAGAGCCTGCACGATACATGCAGGCCGCCACCGCCCCGTGCCGCTCCCTGCCCTCATTCTGGCGGTGGCCGGCGGCGCCAGGCCGCCGGACCACCGCCAGAATGGTCGCCGGCCCCCGGCACACCGACCGGGGGCGGCGCCGGCCCCAGCCGGCCGCTGCCCGGCGGCGGCAGCGGCCACCTTTCGGCCGAGCAGCAGGAGCCGCACGATCTCCCCCAGGAGATCGTGCGGCTCCTGTATTAGCGTTTCCCGCCCCGCCCCTTACCTCCACATGAGTGCCCCCACAGCGGATCCGCTGTGGATCCGCTGTGGGGACCCAAGGAGGGCGCCCGGTGCGGCGCCCTCTGGTTCTTCCCTCCCTCTAAATGCACACCAAAAGAACCCCATTCCTTCCCCATTTTTCTAAGGAAAAAGGGGGCCTTTTGAAAAAACTTTCTAAATGAAAAATGTGCCCCACTCTAAGGGGCACCTCCAGTAATTTTTGGGGAATTTTAGAAAAATTTTTGCTATTTTTAAAACCCTTTACAAAGTTTATTTTGAGAAAATAAACACCCAAATAAGTTCGCAAAAATCTCCAAAAATTATGAGCTCTAATTAAAGGTATTTTGCAACTACTATTAAAGTTAGGAGGTGTGATTTCTTATTTTGGTCCTCCAAAAGCGTTTTCAAGCGAAAATAAACGCCCCTAAAAGAATGAAATTCACCAAAATGAATCGGCGTCCCCTCGACGCATATTTTTTTAAATACCTATTAAAAATTATGCATACCTATCCAAGAAATCGACTAAGCTCGGAATATCGACGCAAAACTCGGATCGACATTGCGGCGCGGCGCCGAAATTTAACCCCGCCGCGACGATAATAAAAGAACGTAGCCGGCAATCGAAGCCTCCTCTTATGGAGTAATTGGGCTACTAACTATTTCTTCTTATACTTTTACTGCTTCTGTATGTTCAAATTAAATCCAGTCTCGCACTGGTCCCCGCACTTATCTTCTGTACTTTCAATTAAATCCAGTCTCGTACTGGTCCCCCGCACTTATCTTCTGTACGTTCAAATTAAATCCAGTCTCGCACTGGTCCCCCGCACTTATCTTCTGTACTTTCAATTAAATCCAGTCTCGTACTGGTCCCCCGCACTTATCTTCTGTACTTTCAATTAAATCCAATCTCGCACTGGTCCCCCGCACTTATCTTCTGTACTTTCAATTAAATCCAGTCTCGCACTGGTCCCCCGTACTTACTTTCCGTATTTTCAATTAAATCCAGTCTTGCACTGGTCCTATCATCACGGCCTCTGCTTTCGGCCTACTTTTCTGTTTATTACATGGCCTCTGCTTTCGGCCTACTTTTCTGTTTATTACATGGCCTCTGCTTTCGGCCTACTTTTCTGTTTATCACATGGCCTCTGCTTTCGGCCTACTTTTTGCTTATCATTATGGCCTCTGTTTTCGGCCTACTTTTTGCTTATCATTATGGCCTCTGCTTTCGGCCTACATTTCTGATTAGTGTTATGGCCCCTGCTTCGGCCTACTTTTCTTGCTAGTGCAGAGCTGTCGTGGCAACAAATGCGGTGCTTATCCTCCCTTCGGCGAGGCCTTAGTTGGGGAAAACTCGGAGTTGAGTCTCTCCTCCCAGGTTAGCCCCAAGCAAGGAGCCCTCACACCGCTAAGTCTCCCGGTCCAAGGTTGTGAGACCGGTCGAGTAGAATTGCCACGTGGCCTAACGGTTTGTTTTATATAGAGCGGGTGAAGATTGATTGGAAGTGGCGGGTTGGTCACGCTCGCAGACCGTTCGTACCGGTGCGGGTGGGTTGACGACTCATGGCGACAGGGAGATGTGCGCAGCAGGTTATCACCCTCTGAGCACGCAGTTTGCCTCCGATGGTCGGCCTTCAAATCGGCTCGCCGGATGTCGCTCACATCCAGTTAGTACACCAAGTTGTACAGGAGGGCCTGAATGATACGGTACGACTACATTCAGAAGTGGCAAGACTGGCCACTGTCACCTACGGCCACATCGGTGAGGCCCGCGGGGTTAGCTCCCCTGCTTGAACAAAAGCGGTCTAAACTGTGTCGACACAGGGTCCTTTGTGTGCGTACAGGTTTGAACACCTGGGTGTGCGCGTCTGCGCGTTATGGTGTTGTGTACTTGCTATACGGCGCGGTTACGAGCTTTAGGGCGGGCAGCCCTATATTTATATATATACGGAGATATAAATGTTTACCTGCTGCTAACCCTCTACCTTGCTTCGGCTATTTCATTTCTGTTCTTTAGCCGCCCCCTGGATATGGATCCGGGGAGGGGATGTATTTTCTACTTAGCTCTGTGACTAACGGTTATTTCTTATAACCAATCACAGGAGATGGGACAGCAAGGAGCCCCCACACCGCAGGATGAGTTACGAGCCTTGGAGATGGCCCGTTCGATTACCCCAGCCTCTCCTCCTATCTTCAGAGACGTAAGTACGAGAGTATAAGGACTAGCCTAGGGCTTCCTTTTCTTTTAGACTATGTAGCCCTCGAGGCAATATTTTGGGAAACGATAGGCTCCGGCCATGAATAATTATGTAATATAAGCAGTGTGCTTGTTTTCGTTATATTATCTGCTTCCGCTGTGCGATCTGATGTGATGTAATGATTCTTGTGCCTGACAAAGAGACTGCTCAGTGCTTGAAAAGGTGGGACGTCGCCACCCGGAAAGCGCTGGGTAGTCCTCTTTGGGCAGTAAGATCCCCCCTCCCGGGACCTGGTTCAGTCTGGGGAGGGGGGTCTTACATCTGGAACTTCCTCACAAGGATGGTAGTTGAACCTTCTTCCACTTTCTGTATTTATGATACAGAACATCATCTAGTCAAAGTGAAGAAGAAGAACAAAAAGCTATAACATTCTGCATGATGGCCATATATGGGCCAAACCACAACTCAAATGTAGAATGTGAATCTGATGAAAATGAGAGTTCAGCAGAAGAGTCAAAGTCATCATCAAGTTCATCTAAAGATGAAAATAAAGCAAATGACAAAGATCAGTGCTTGATGGCCATATATGACTCATACAATGATTCAGATCATGCATCTTCATCCAGTTCCAGTGATGATGAAGATGATGCAGATGAAAGAACCTTCTGTATGATGGCTATCAACGCCTTAGCAAACAATTCAGAAGAATCAGAATCAGAATCTGAAAATGATGCAGATCAGGTAGTATCTAACCTTGATTTTAATTCCACTGATTTCAAAGATGATTTTAAAATTCTCTGCTTAGATTTAATTGAATCTGAGAAAGAAATCACATCTTTCAGAACAAAGTTAACAGAAATAAACAACTTAACTTCTGAAAATACTTTAAAAATATCAGAACAAATTATTTCTTTGAAAAATAATTCAATTAAGGCTAAATTGTTTGAACAAACTCTTAATGAAAGAAATATCAAATTAATGAATATCACAAGCACTAACAATGCCAAATTAAATGGCAGCAAACATAGCTTAGGATATTCATCTAATATATCTCATATTCAAAAGAAAATTAGTCCAACTACATCTATAAAATTTGTCTATACTAAAGAAAAATAAGTAGCAGAAAACTTAATAAAAACTGTTAAAATTTTGTGTGTTCAACAATTTTCGTCGAACAGAGATCGACGAAATCAAATGACTTCGTCGAACGTAGATCGACGAAAGCTGAACACAGAAATTAAACATAATTTTCTTATAATCAGAGCTCAACGAATCAAATTTCAACAAACTCTAAACACAGAAAACAAATATAACTATTCCTTAATCAGAGATCGACAAAATCAGAATATTTTATCAAACATATATCTTAATGATTATCAAGAAAAATTTAAATTAGTATCAAACATATATTTTAATGATTATAAAAGAAAACATTCAATTAGTATCAAAAATCAGATTTTAAAGATTTCAATTGGTATCAGAAATCAGATTTCAATTGGTAAAACAATTATCAGATACAAATGTCAAATATAACTATAAGGCAATGCTTAAACCTATTATAAATCTATTAACTCCAATTGCAATTAAACAAAAAGTTATAAGATTCATTTGAATTTTTTCTATCTTAAAAACAAAGTCAGATAACTTCAAAGCTCTTACAGACTTTCTCCAAAATCATGTTGAGCATTCTACTCAGATTGCATAGATCAGAAATGATCAGGGCACTGAGTGTGAGTCTCTTCTGATAAGAGGATTCTTTAGAAGGAAGGTATCAGACAATGTTTTTCTGATCTTAAAATTCCTTAGAATCTATTAACAGTTATAGCAATTCAAAGCTAATAAAAGATTCTCTATAAAAAAATTCCTTAGAATCCATTAGTAGCTGTAGCTACTCATCATATTTATGGAATCCTATTAAAGCAAAATCTAGGATATTTTCCTTCTAATAAAGCATATAGGGTTTATAATAAATTTACCCTTAAAATAGAAGAGTCCATGTATTGTTGGAACTAACCTATTAAATGAGGAGAGGAACACCACCTCTACCAGAGACACCTTGTAGGTACAATGACAATCTTGCATCCTTCCCTACCTCCATCAAATGTCCCTTCTTCAAGGGGACTAGCTTCAGGCCTTCCTGAAACTAGGCAGGGGGAGAAGTTCTATGAACAAGCTCCATTTGATGCAGTTGCTCAGGGGGAGTTATTCTATGAACTAGGCAAGGGGAGAAAGCTGAAGAACCTCCAGTCTCAGGGGGAGATGCTTTCAGAAAGGGCAAGATGACTTATGAACAAGCTCCACATATGTTGTAATTTCAGATGCAGTGTTTGCATATTCAGATTATAAAGCTGTTCAGATCAACAAATTCAGAAAGTTGAAATATAGCAGATACAAGCTCAGCTAATCAGAATTCAGAAAAATCAGAGAAAGACAATATCAGAATTCAGAATACATAAAGCAGATTCAGAAAAGACAAAAGGTTTTTATTATTTCTGTTTTCATTGAAATGTTTCAGAACTCAGAGTATTATTTACTTTATATCTGATGAAATATTTAAAATATATCAGATATATATGCTCTGTTGTTTTGGTTTGTTTTAATTTTTTGTCAAATAGTGTTTTAACCCAAATAGGGGGAGATTGTTGGAACAACCCTATTACTGATTTGGGCTAGGATCACTATCTGCTGACTAGGATTAAGTTGACCCCAATGTGTAGTCAATGGGTCAAGAGTTTAGGCTGTTAGAACTCAAGAAATCATTCAGGTTCTGCGTTCGACGAACGGCTTGCTCTCTGCGTTCGACGAACGGCTTACACTCTGCGTTCGACGAACGGCTTGCTCTCATCGGTCGACGATCTCAGCGGCTCAGCGGCTCAACGTCTCAACGGTCGACGATTTTGCTCAGTTCAGCGGTCGACGATTTTGCGTTCGACGAACTTAGTCTACGTTCGACAAATTCCTTCAGATCGACGAAAATTCTTCTCAGCTCAACTAATTTAAATCTTTTAGCCAGATTCATTTGAGGTCGACGAACTCAACATTGTGTTCGACGAAAATCTTGAGATCGACAAAAATTACAATACAGCAGATTTACTTCAGACAGATTATATTATTCCATTCTCTGGAGTCAGATCTTCTGCAACGGCTCTATTCTTCCAGATAAGTAAGGATAATATATTTCCTTTATTATTTCGAGATTATAGCCGTTGATATTTCTCGGAAAAGGACATTTCATGGAAAAGGAAAGAGATATACGGCGCAGCAGATTTGAAGTTCCCAGAATATCTATTCAGAATATTATATTCCTTAATTTAAGGGATTTGCATTTAAAATCTGTCAGAGTTTTCAAAAAAAAAGAAAAGGAAGAAGATATACAGTATTACTACACAGCTTTCACGATAGGATCATTACAGAACATATCAGAATAGTTGTACAGAGAAAAAGATAGAAGAAGGTTACAAGAAGAAAGAAAAGAACATAAGCTTTACAGATCTTCATCTTCTTCCTCAAGCAGTACCCTCATTCATTGAGAACAACTTCAACACAAATCATTTTCTCAGTTTCTGCTGCAAGTACAGATCTTCAAAAGAGCAACAACAAACTGAAGAAATTATTCTCTCAGTTTAATCAGCTACAGGAAGATCATTCATTCAAAAGGAAGCTTCCATCCTCAAACTGTCAACAACTCTACATCAGACAGTGGGAGCTTTGCAACATCAATTTTCATTTGTCTTCTCTCAGATTATTGACAGAGAAGAACATTCTAAACCCTCTTTATCCCATTCTGTAAAGGGTTAAAACTCCCTTCAAAAGTTTACCTCTTGGTGGCAAGACACCTGATCAAAAAATCCTATTTGATTTTTGGGCACTTTATCAAAAGCTCATTGGTGTTAGGACACCTGATCAAAAATCCTAGTGGATTCCTACCAAGGGTGGTAGAAGAGTAGACGTACCCAAGATTATTGGGGAACTACTATAGCTCCTTGTGTCCTCTGTGATTGCTTTACTTTTCTGTGCTTGTGTTGTGCTGTGTTTTATTTTCAGTTTTTTATAAATCACTCTACTATACACTTATATATATATATCAGTATTTTTTAATTCCGCAATAAAACTAATAAAAAGTTTTAATACTCTATTCACCCCCCCCCCCCCCCCCCCCTCTAGAGTTAATTTAAGATCTAACCTCACTTTCAAAGTTCGTTCTTCACCTCGTTGCGCTAACACTTCTCTTCGTAGAGCGCGTCCCTGGAGGGGGCCATCATAAGCGAGCCCCTGGCGGGCGCTCCTCCCACCTCTCCTGGAAGAATCGACTCTGCGGTCGCGAATGCGGACGTCGCCAACCTGCGTCCCCCTACGTCGCAACCTGGTGAGTTTCTTGCCTTCCCCTGTCCTCAAATTCCTTGATTGATCTCTACGTGACGTTGTCCCTTGCAGAGAACCCTCCTCGCGACGCCCGGGAGGCGCGCCACTCCATCGAGCTAGTCGGCCCCTCCCGGCTCGCAGCCCCCACCGGACACGGTCCTCCCCACTCCTGGGTTTGGTCTTCTGGGTCATCAGAGCTTTGGCGGCTCGCTTCCCGCCTTCGTCCAGATCGCGAGCAACGTCCCCCGCCCATCAGGCTTAGGGAAATCTATCACGCTGACCTACACTGAGGCTTTCCAGAGGCAACCGAGTTCCTCCTGTTAGCACCCCAGTAATGTGGCAATGGCCCCATCGGGTCGGTCAATTACTATCGATGGGTTGCGTCTCGCTTTCATCGCTAACTCTCTTCTTGGAGGTGTCCAGGAGTCCTCCGCCGTGCCGGACCTTGGGGAGGAGGAGATGTCGCCCCCGCCCTCCCCAGACAAGATTGCTGATTTCCTAGGCGATCCCTGAGACCCCGAAGTGATGAAGCGGTGGACCACCGAGGTGCTTCAGAAGTACGGGCGCATGCTGCGGGACCTGTATAACCAGACACGAGAGGATAGAGCAGCCTCCGAGGAGCGGCTCGCCGCGATTGAGGATGATCAAGTGAGGCTTCTTGCTGAGCTGCAGCTGGACGCCCGCGGTGAGGTCACCTCCCCTGGTGTGCATCTCTCGCGGGCAGAAGACCAAGACCGCCTGCTGCAGTGCGAGATCCGAGATGTCCGCGCATATCATTACCTGTGCATACCGCCAAGCTCGGGGGTGCGAGGTCGAGGACGATGGAGGTGGATCCAATATTGATCCCTTTCGCGCTCGCACCCGCCCGGCGAACTGTGTAATTGTTTAATTATTTTTTCTTAACAATCTACGAACTCTATTGTTAATCTGATGCTTCTCGCCCATCGTTGGGTTTCCTTTCTTTATGTTCACTCGTACCATGATATTATTGTATGTACTGCACTCGTTGATTCCTGCTGTTATTTTAAATGCTTCTTGTATGCGACTTGCATGGGACTCACCTCGCCTGATAGCGAACTGGCCTTGCTGTATCGCTGCGAGCGGGTGGGGAAGTGGGTTGGTTCAAGTACCGAGGTGCATCATGATGAGATTCTGCTAACCGCACACCTGACGCCTCGATTCCTCCCCACCGACTTTAGTTTTTTTATAAATAGGCCTCGTCATCAAAGCTAACCACCACATTTATCACTCTCGACCTCTGCTACCTTCGTTCTCGTGTGCTCGCGCTTTCTCATTCTCGCATTCGCTTCTTTCTCAAAAGTTATGGGCGGTGATGGAGGCGATGCCGAGGGTCAGGCCGAGTGCGCCTGGACCTTTTGCGACCATTTTTTTTTCAACTGCTCGCTTACCAAAGGTGAGTACCATTCTGTTGTGGCGAACTACATCTCGCCAGGGTCTTGGCTTGCCATCCGGCGAAGACCGAGGCCATCAACAACCTCTTCCCAGACGAGCTCGCCATCTCCGCGGCCCACTTCGATGTGGGTTTGCGTCCTCCTCTCTGGCCGGAGATCAGCCAGGTACTCGCTCGCTCTTATGTTTCATTTTTTGCGCTCGCCTAACATTTCTTTCTAACCGCTTGTCGTGAACCCGTCAGATGTTCATGTATTTTGGCGTGATCCCGGGTCAGATGACCCCCAACTCAATCACTGTCATGGTAGCTTTCACATGCTACCTGAGGGAGGAGCGGATTGAGTTCAGCTTGCCGGTTTTCCGCAAGCTCTTCTCTTTCCGGGCGAACAAGGATGGAATCGCCTTGTTCGCGAGCCAACACGCCAAGGTTTATGAGACGGTCAACAAAAGCCACTACTGGACGCAGAAGTTCGTGTTCGTGAAGGGACCGTTTGGCAACATTCCCTTCTGACCCATCTAGCGTGACGAGCCCACCTACCCCCCCCCCCCCCCCCAACGCTCGGAGGCCACAAGGCCAAACCCTTCAAATACATGTCGACGAACTTCGAGGTCGCCTACCTCCGAAGGATCGTCGACTCGCTACCCCTCGTGCCGCCCGAAACAGGTTTGACTCGCGTTCTCTCCCTACCTCGCATTCCGCCCTCCTTACTTTTTCTAACCTGCCCATGATCATTCGCACGGGAGCGAAACCTTCCGCTCCCCCCCCCTTATGCGAGGGCCGGGACTATCTCCCCCGGCCTTCTACTCAGTTCCTCCACTGTCGCCGCGTGCTGGGAGATCTCAAGCACCTCCGCATCTTCCAAGAAGTTGCCCGTACCTGCGAGCCGCAGATCGTCCCACCTGCCACCACCGCCTAAGAAGAAGAGGGCCTCGCCCCTGGCCAAGGGGAAAGGGTTCATCGAGGACCTAATCGGGTCTGAACCCCCGGTGGTCCCGCCAACTAACAAGGGGGTCAACGGGGTCGTCGAGGTAATCGTCGGCGAGTCAGTCGCGCCCGTCCCGGCGGCCCACAAAAACTTCCGTCTCGGCCTCAGGCATCAGGACGAGGCTGGCGAGGCTCTGTTGGATTGGGATTCGGAGACCAACAGGGTTTCGATCTCAACCCTCCTCCCCTCCTTGGTGGAGCAGGAGACCATCAGAGGCCAAGCCTTCACTTTGTCCTTCGGGCTCTACGGCCGGGAGGACGCCGACGATTTTGACGCCCTCACATCCCGAGCATTCGCGCAAGAGAGCGCACGAGCCCAGCTTCGCACACTGGAGCACGCCCACATGACTGGTCGCCGATGCCTCCAGGTTGAGAGGAACTCTAAGGACCTCAAGCGCGAGCTGAAGGCGGCGGCCGAGGAGATTGTCATCCTAAAAGAGAAGCAAGAGGTCTTCGAGGGCCTCCTCGCCAGTCTTCGGGCGGGATGGTAAGCTTATTGAGAACTCGTCGACCTTTTCTGATATTCTTTTTTTTCTTTTGGCTAATTCACTTCTCGCAGGATGCCGAGACCGCCAGCCAGCTTCTCGCCCGCACCTCCGGGATGGAGAAGGAGATCGCCGGGTTGAAGGCCCAGAACCACGAGTTTGCCCGAGCTGCCCTCCCTCCGCCTCCCCGCAGCCCCGCGACATTGAGGGATGAGTCTCACGTGCAGGAGGAGACGATGTGGGAGACAGCGATCGTGGCGGTGAGGCACATCTTCACCACCCTGAGGAGGGCAGGGCTTCTCTCTGCCGAAGCTGCGCGGCTCACTGTCGAGGAGGTGGTCCCGGAGCTGTTCCTGCCGATTCTGCCCTCTGAAGATAGCGAGAGCATGCAGTCCGCTGAGGATTCTTGAACGCAAATGTAATTTTTTTTCTTTTTGATAGGCGAGATCGCCCTTTTTGTAAACCTCTCATTTGAGAATGAAATGAAAGTTGTTCTTTTGTCTCAAGTCTTCTGTATTTTTCATTCTTTGTTTTATTTGTTGTCATTTGCTAACAGCTCGCATATTTGTACGCCGCTTTCCGCATTCTCGCACGTTTGTTCGTGCACTCGCGCCTCGCTGGCGCGATCTCGGATCGCACGCGTATCCGTGCTTCGCCCGGATCGCACGCGTATCCGCGCTTCGCCCGAGCACTCCATACTTGCGCACTCGTGCACTCAAACACTCTTGTACTCGCGCACTCACGCATCTCTTTCAAATGTGTACCGCCGGTCTTTAATCCCGGGTGATGGCCAAAGCATTCTTTCCCCACAATGATGTTACCTATTTCATAT
This sequence comes from Dactylorhiza incarnata, assembly GCA_033032865.1. Classification (NCBI taxonomy): domain Eukaryota; kingdom Viridiplantae; phylum Streptophyta; class Magnoliopsida; order Asparagales; family Orchidaceae; genus Dactylorhiza; species Dactylorhiza incarnata. The sequence goes on from JAWHQI010002751.1 coordinate 23,220, forward strand.
GTACCCGTCTGTATCTTCTTTAAGACTTTGGTAGTCGCAATGATTCTGCCGAGAGCATGCCTTGCCTGAATGGTTCTTACGTCCTCTGATAGGTCAACGCCCGGGGGCTCTCATCGAGCGAGTGTCCATCTTGATGGACCCACTCGCGTACCTTAGACTTCAAGGTTTTCCCTTCTTGAATTTTCCTTTCCTTCTTGCCACCGAGAGAGCCTATGGCCGGCCAGCTAGGTGGGAGCCTGGTTAATGGGCCCACTCAAGGCTATATATCCCATGCGTTTAAACTTGCCTGCCTCTCCAGAGATCAGCCCGACCTACCGTCTAATGAGAGCCCGGTAGCAGGGTTGACCTGGGGCCATCTAACTCACCAACCTTGCCAGCCTCTCCAGAGATCAACCTGAACCCATCGGCTAGTGACAGCCCGACAGTGAAATCGATCTGGGGCACTCCAACACCTCATTACCTTGCCAGCATCTCCATAGATCAACATGAACCCACCAGCTAGTGAGATCCCAACAGCGGAATCGATATGAGGCACTCCAGCACCTCATTACCTTGCCAACCTTTCCAGAGAATAACCTGAACCCACCGGCTAGTGACAGATCGACAGCGGAATCGATCTGGGGCACTCCAATACCTCATTACCTTGCCAGCCTCTCTAGAGATCAACCTGAACCCACCGGCTAGTGAGAGCCCGACAGCGGAATCGATCTGGGGCACTCCAACACCTCATTACCTTGCCAGCCTCTCTAGAGATCAACCTGAACCCACCGGCTAGTGAGAGCCCGGCAGTGGAATCGATCTGGGGCACTCCAACACCTTATTACATGGCCATCCTCTCCAGAGATCAACCTAAACCCACCGGCTAGTGAGAGCCCGACAGCAGAATCGATCTGGGGCACTCCAGCACCTTATTACCGTACCAGCCTATCCAGAGATCAACCTGAACCCGCCAGCTAGTGAGAGCCCGGCATCAGAATCAATCTGGGGCACTCCAGCACCTCATTACCTTGCCAGCCTCTCCAGAGATCAACCTGAACCCACCGATTGCGCCCGGTAGCGGAATCGATCTGGGACACTCCAGCACCTTATTACCTTGTCAGTCTCTCCAGAGATCAACCTGAACCCACTGGCAAGTGAAATCCCAACAACGGAATCGATCTAGGGCACTCCCGCACCTTATTACCTTGCATGGGCCGATTATCAAAAAAGACAACAATTTTAACTTATAATAAATTATCGCACAAATTCAAGGGTAGAAACGTTTTAAATCGTCATCACTCCAAGTTCGGCTGAGGGGTACCCCTTCCACATCCCGGAGGTGATACCCCCCCCCCCCCCCCCCCCGACTTGAGTGCTTCCTCTACAATATAAGGACCTTCCCAGTTGGGATTAAGCTTTTCTATTGCTGCTCCTCTTCCGGCTGCGTCGACCTTTTTCAAGACCAAGTCCCCCTTCTCGAACTGCTTCGCCCGAATGTGCTTGTCGAAGTACCGAGTCATCCGCCGCTTGACCTCCTCCTGTCGGATGGTTGCCAGGTTCGGAGATCTTCCACCAGGTCCAAGGATAGCCTTTGCTCTTCTTCATTTTCTACTCGTCATTCCTCATCCCCCTCTCTTGCTGCGACCACCATGGGTAACTTCACCTCGAACTTGGTCAGGAGGACGGCCTCGGACCTGTGGGAGAGCTTGAACAGGGTCTCCCCTGTGGCCGTGTTTGGTTTGGTTCTCAAGGCCTAGAGGACCGAGCGTAGTTGCTCTACCCAGTTACCCCTTAAGTTTTCGACCTTCTTTTTCAGCAAGTTTACGATTATCTTATTTGTCACTTCCGGGCCAATACTCGACCAGGTCTTCTATTGCTCCGGTGTTTGATGAACTCCTCTCGGCTGACTTTGTCTTGGTGTCTTGAATTGCTGACTTTTGTGTTGACCTTTTGACTTTGACTTTTGCCTACGTGGCTTTGAATGGACCCACCCTCGGAGAATGAGGTTTGTACACAATCCCCGCTCTTTGCGAGTAACGTAGTTGCTCGGAAAGAATCATCCAACCGTCATTCGACGATCAGGCCTTCTGGCGAGTATTGATTGGTAGTCGGCATCCCGCTGGTTGACGCTCTGGCTCTATATATAGAGGGGGAGGGGTCTCTGAGGGCACGACTTTTCTGATCTCGCTCAAGATGTCGCGCAGCATTGCCGAGGAAGCTGCCGCTGATTTTGCCGAGCTCGCTAGTTTGTTGCCACCGTTGCGGAAGCCCGCCCGCGACGCCGAGCTTGAGGACTTCCTCGCTTCTAGGAAGAGGAAGAGGCTTGAAAAGAAGAAGGAGAAGAAGAACAAGAAGAAGAAGAAGAAGAATGTCGACGCCCCTGAGAATGTCGTTATTTCTCAGGTCGGCACTACCCAGCAGGTACTCGCCGACTTGGGTCTCGGTCAGTCGGGCGGCTCGCCTGCTCCTAATCTTCCTGAGTCGAGCGTTCCCCCGGAAGTGAGTACGGCTAAAACCTCGGCACAAGTTCAAACCGAACCCCCTCCTTTTCAAAGTGAGAGTTACTTACTCGCCGTTATTCTGGTTTGAGTCGCCTGCTTTTACTGGCGTGTTTCTGATGCTCTTTATACTATCTCGCAGGTCCGCCGCTCACCGATGTTCAGGAGGAGCCTTTGGCCGCTATTCCTCTGCGATCATCACCTATGATCTCGCCCAGGACTGGGGAGGGTTCTCGCCGCGGCGGCGCGGTTCGGATCCTTCATAGCTCCCTTCTGGAGAAGAGGCCGTCGAGCGAGCATATGGCTCCTTTGACGAGTAGCGCGCCTCTATTGTCACCGTCTTCCAATCCTTCGAGCTGGCGAGTAGCTCGCAGCTGCCCGTTGAGAAGCTTCCGCCACCTCCTCTGTTCCCTCCTCCTGCCGATATCCAGGGCGATCAGCGCCATTTGTCTTCTGCAGTTCCTTCAACCCATCTGGGGGAATCCTCGCGCCGAGGTGGGGTTGGGGGCTCTTCTGGGTTCTTCGCCCCAAGGGGGGAGGGCGACCAGTGGATGGTCGCGGTCGGGGGGGGGGGGGGGGGGGGGGGGGGGGGGGGGGGGGGGGGGGGGGGGGGGGGGGGGGGGGGGGGGGGGGGGGGGGGGGGGGGGGGGGGGGGGGGGGGGGGGGGGGGGGGGGG
>JAWHQI010002752.1:0-26345 GCA_033032865.1 Dactylorhiza incarnata
TTCTGATTACCTAATATATCTCTTTTCTATAAATATGCTGTTGATGTGTTGATTACATGCTGATAAAATTTCTCTCTGAATAGGGTTAAGACAAATAGGGGGAGATTGTTGGGAAAATGATTTTATCTTAACCCCTAGAAATGACTAGAATATGTATTCTACAGAGTGAAAAATTAGTTTAAGTAAATATGCGTCGAATAGTAATCGACGCAACGTCGAAGTGTAGTCGACGTATCTCTCATACTGAGTCGAAGTATTTCTAAAACAGAATTCGATGTAACCAAAGTCGACGTAACTCTGATTTCTAGTCGACGCACCCAGTGAAGTCGTACGATGCACCTCTGTCGACGCTCTTTCCATATTCTCTTCTCGATGTCTAGCCAAGCTGAAATCGATGCTTACGTTACCTCGAATAGTAATTGACGCACGTCGATTTCTGTGACAGATTCAAAAACGCGCCATATCTCTCTTCCTTCTTTCTGTAGATCTTATTTTTGGGATTTTATATTATTCTTTTCTATCCGTGTCTGAATCAATCTTTCTTCTAATAATTCTTGGCTAATTTGATTGAAATTATTATGGACATTATTTGAAAATAGAATGATCTTTTTCCTTCTACAGATATAATGATTATGGAAACTTTCCACTTTTACTATTTTCTCTGACTGCCAATTGATTATTCTCTATAAGCAATATTTTGAATAAATAGAGCTATAATACACAAGGAGGTTGGCAAAGAAAAAATATAAAAAAGGAGTGATCCATTTCCATCCATTTGAAAAAAGAGGAAAAGCTCCCAAGTGAAAAGTGAGGAAGAGCTGAGAAAAGTGAAAAAGTGTTTGCAGCAAAGAAAAAGCTCTTCTTCTTCTCCTCCTTCTAAAGCCATACTGCGCCATTTCTGAAAGCTCTCACTGAAAGAGAAAAATATGCCTACAATCTCCTTCTCACTATATAAGAGAGATTTCAAATTCACTATACTTGTGCTTCTAATCTTCTTGCTAGAAGAAGATTGTTGTCTTGCTTTATTTATTTTTCTTCTACTTCTTCTTCTTATTCTTATTTCATTTTTTAAAGTTGTGTAAAGAGTTTTTTAGAATCTCTCTTCAAAAAAATTCAGTTGTAGTGGTTCTAAGCTAAGGTCTCTTATCAAAAAGACTCAGGCTGGTTCTAAGAGTCTCCTTATCAAAAGGACTCAGTGCAAGATAGTGAATTCCTACCAAGGGTAGAAGAGTGGACTACCCAATGTTTGGGGAACCACTATATTATTTTGTGTTTGTGCTGTGATTTTCTCTTTGCTATTTCTTTTGCTTAATTCTTGTTGGTGTGTGGAAAGCTTAAATCTGTGAATATTACACTTATATATATATATATGTTTTTATTAACTTTGCACAAAATATTTTTTAAATCTCTATTCACCCCCCCCTTCTAGAGAATTCTAGTGAGGCTATTTGCACTTTCAATTGATATTAGAGCCAGGTTGATCAAAAAGGGACAACTCCTTGATCAAAATGATCCTACCTCATATATATATATATTTCTAAAAAATTTTATAGCACAAATCAAGATTATGCTTCCACCAGACCACCAATTTGCAAACCTTGAAAAGTTTGCACTTTGGAAAATAAGAATTAGTATCTATATGAATTCTATTGATGAATATTTGTTTAATGTTATTTTGACAGGTCCTCCCAAGCCCTATAGAAAGGACTCAAGTGTTAAAGTGACTCAAACACTGTCCTAAGGGTTGAGTGGACAGTTGAAGAGAAGAAGGCAGGAACAAGTGATGCAAAAGCTGTGAACATTCTTGTCTCAACCCTCTCAGATGAAATCTTTCAAAAGGTTTGTTGACTGTGAATCAGCCAAAAGAAATCTGGGAGGCTCTTACAAAGATAGTAGAAGGAAGTACTGATGAAAGGAAAGATAGAAAGGCTCTATTAATCTCCCAATATGAGAACTTTCAAAAGAAGCATGAAGAAAGCATATCTGAGATGTATGACAGATTCAGTCTAATCATCAATCAATTAAGGAGATTGGATAGAGAGATCTCTCTCACGAGAGATCATAACAAATATTAATGAGTCTCCCAAGCTCATGGGACTCAAGAATATGGGCAATAAGGATACTAGAGGATAAAAGGAAATCTCAACAGATGCCCTCTCAGGAAAACTCAAATCCTATGAGCAACTACTGAAAACAAGAGAAGAGAAGGAAAGAAGGGAAAACACTAAAACCTCCTCAAAAGATAGAAACATTGCATTAAAAGAAAAAGAAGAGGAAACCCCTGTTACTGAAGAAGAATTATTCAGCCTCCTGGCCAGAAGATTCAAGAAATGGGTCAGGAAAGATGGGTCTAGAAGGAGAGTCAAAACCAAGGTATGATAAGACTCCTACTAAATAAATTATCTGTTACTCCTGCAGGAAAACTGGACATATTGCTCCAGAATGTCCAGAGAATGCTGAGAAAAAGAAAGATCTGAAAAGAAAGATCTCAAGAGGAAGGAAAGAAGAAAGAAAGAGTCTTCATTGCAGAAGCTTGGAGTGAACAGACTCTGAAGACAGCACCACATCTAAAAGTGACAGTGAAGAGTCTACGCAAGAAGACCTATGCTTAATGGCTCTTGGAAGCTCAGAAAAAGTATGTGTTTGCTGAATTATAGAGTGAAATAGGTTCAGAAGGAAGCATCTCTTATGAAGATGAAAAGAAGATTGCCTATTCTCATAGAGGAATCTGAGGATGAGGATGAGGTAAGCATTTTTGAAGAAATAGATTTTCTATGTGATCATTTCGAAATGATTTTTAAAGAACTCTATTTAGATCAACTAAAAGCTAAACAAGACATTAGGATCTAAAGAACAAATCAATATGAGAAAAATAGAGATACATGTTCAAAAAATTATGAACTAAGGTGTGAAATCTATAAAACAGAAAAGGAAATACAAAGTGCTAAAATAGAAAATCAACTCCTTAAGAATAAGGTTTCCCAGGCAAAAGCTTTTGAAGAATCTATAAAAGTCAGAAGCCAAACACTTAAAGAATCACTGAAAAACAACAATCAGACACAAGAATCTGGGAGTAGGGGCTGATCCTTCAACCAGTTCAATACCATCTACCAAACCTGCTTGGATGAGCCCTGTTAAATTTACTAAACCCATAAAATCAACAAACTTAGAAGAAGACTCACAGAATAAAGAGAAGACTTCACCTTCAAAGAGATAGACCATTTTGATGGAACATCATACTATCAGATGAAGAGTCTCAAACTCCTCCTAAGAAGGCTACTAGGCAAAAGAAACAATTCATAAAAAAATAAATCTCCAACCAGAAAAAGGGAAGAATAAAATCTGTGAAGACACAATTACGTCGACTTCATATCGACGTATGAATACAGTATGTCGAATTCTACTTGACGCAATCTCTTAGATGCTTCGACCTCAAATCGATGCATGAATAACATTACGTCGACTTACAATTGACGCAACTACTCCCATGCATCGATTCGAGATCAACGCAATCTAGAGAACGCGCCGAATATAAATCGATGCAACTCTCATCATACGTCGAATAGATATCGATGCATAAAACCTCAGAACAACTTAAATACAGGACATAGCTATTCTTCAAAAACTTTCTATATTAATCCCATTCAGGACCCTTTCATCCTGATTAAAATTTCTATCCTAATCAAAACTTTCATCCTGATCAAAACTTCCATCCTAATCAAAACTCTTATCTTAATCAAAACTTTTATCCTAATCATCACTCTATCCTAATCAACATCTCTATCCCTCTCTAACTTAAATTCCATAATCTAAAGACAATTAGGTGTTATATCTGTAATAAAACTGGACACACTGCCAAACAATGTTGGCACAATCAATCCATTGTTTATAAAATTAGTCCAAGGGTGACTTAGAAAACTTAGGATTAGGAAGAAATAATCTCTCAAGAAAAACCTAGAATTTTCAGACAAAGTAAAGTCACGTCGATCTCTTAATCGACGCATATGTCTATAGGAAACCCTATCAGACTATACCGACGCATACATCGACTTCCACTCGATGCAATGTCGACTTCATGAAAAAGAGCGGCAATACTAAAATATTTTCAGTCACATCTACTGTTGTACCGAATAAACCTCGAGTTGTGTCTCGTGTCGACGTTTCACCTGACTTAAAGAGACTCTTCAGTTAAAATTCAGCACGCTCCTTGCATCTCTCATCCTTCTTATTTCTCAGTCCAGCCATCTCTTCCTCTATTTCACTGACCTAAATGGCTCCTAAGATTAACTCTGGTTTCGATATTGAACTTGAATCCTTCCAAGCGGCCGCCGAAAACTATAAGAGCATCATAGTTCTCTTCTCTGAAGCTGGTCTAAACAAACTCATTTCCACAAGATACAGACTCCTAGAGAAAGAACTCACTGAGTTAATGAATCATGTTCAAATGTCTGAACAAGGAGAGATCACAGGAACACTCTATGAGACACCTGTCTCAATCTCTGCAGAACATCTTAGGGATACGTTTGATCTTCCATCAGGTACACAACAAACTATCCTATTTCAAATCAAAAGGAAAGCAAATTATTTTCTAAGAATAGCTAAATGAATCTCCATCATCATTCCCTTATCAGGTGATGAACCTATGCAACTCACCCCTGAGGAAATCAAAAATCTTTTACTCATCATGAAGTTCTCCAAAGATAAACCAATCCACCTGAAGAAAATAGATTTCTCTGATGAATATAGGCTATTGGCAGACATAGTAGGAAAAATTCTACTATGCAAGATCTCTGCCCATGATGCAGTGCCCAAGCAGCAACTAAACATCATGGGGGCCCTTGTGCTGAAAAAGAAGGTTGACTGGGCCAGCTGCTTACTAAAAATGATAGGCTACAAATATTCTCACAAAGAAAATGCCTATATGAGGATCATGAGTCAGGTACTCCTTCACTCCTTCCCCGACCTATGTAGGTCAAAAGAATTTCTCATTCCTCCTGGAAAAAGGATGTCCATAGCCCTCTTCTCAAATGGACCAGGCAAATCCCCAAGCCTGGCTCCATTCCTGAAAAGACTCCTCTCCTCCTAATTCTCCTGAGCATCCATCTTCCCCTCCTCCTCAACATACAGACATCTCTTCCCTACCAACATCATCCACACCAATAGTCTCCACTACTCTCACACCCTCCTACCTTAACTACATCTTCACATACACCAATTCAATCACCACCTCTACCTCCTCCTTCTATCACATTTTCTCTACCTACATCATCTCACACACCTTATATATCAACAACCACTTCCCCACCTTTATCCCCTCCACCATTATCTCCTTCACCAACACAACCTGAACCATCTCCATCCACTGAAACTCTCATCACTCAGTGTATCTAGACAGCAGCCCAAAAATTTCAAGAAATGCTGGATGGACACTGCCTTCAAATTCACTCCTCTATCAGGCACATGCAAACCCAGTTGGATGGGGTAAATGCCTCTGTGCAAGTACTCAAAACCTCTGTGTCTTCATCTAAGGTTACTAAATCATTCTTAACCTCCTTGGCTAAGAAGTCATAAGGGGGAGAAGTTAGATGAAGAACAGCTCTCCAGCCACAAATCTCACTCACACAAACCTCTCCAACATCAAAATCTGATAGCCTTGCTCTGCCTAAGACCATTGGGAATGAAATAGTACCTGAGCTACATACTACAGAACAGCTAACATATGTTCTTTCTATAGCAAGAGAGGATGAACACAAGTAGCTCTCTTACAAGGGGAGGCAAGTAGAGTAGAGAAAGAAGCTGAAAAAGAAGCTGAAGAAGCAGAAAAAGAAATTATAAAGGAGTTCTATCTCAGGGGAGCAGACTGCTTTGACTCAAGGGGAGCTGAATGCACAGGAACAACTCACCTCTATACAAAGACCTGATCTCCCTTTAGTATTCTCTAGGAAGAGAAAAACTCCTCCTACTCCTCCTGAATGATATGTTGAACAATTTTGACTCAGGGGGAGCTGAATGATATGTTGAACAATTTTGAGCAGAGCTCTATTTTTAATACTTAAGTACTGCTTGATCTGTACAAAAAGTCTGTTATATGATTTCTTTCTCCATTATCTTCTGATTACCTAATATATCTTTTCTAAAAATATGCTTTGATGTGTTGATTACAAGCTGATAAAATTTCTCTCTGAATAGGGTTAAGACAAATAAGGTGTGATTGTTGGGAAAATGATTTATCTTAACCCCTAGAAATGAATAGAATATGTATTCTCAGAGTGAAAAATTAGTTTAAGTAAATATGCGTCGAATAGTAATCGACGCAACGTCGAAGTGTAGTCAACGTTTCTCTCATACTGAGTCGAAGTATTTCTAATCAGAATTCGATGTAACCAAATTTGACGTAACTCTGATTTCTAGTCGACGCACCTAGTGAAGTCGATGCACCTCTGTCGACGCTCTTTCCATATTCTCTTCTCGACGTCTAGCCAGGCTGAAATCGATGCTTACGTCGAATAGTAATCGACGCATGTCGATTTCTATGACAGATTCAAAAACACGCCAGATCTCTTTCCTTCTTTCTGTAGATCTGAGTTTTATGGAATTATATTATTCTTTTCTAGCCGTTCTGAATCAATCTTTCCTTCTAAATGATTCTTGGCTAATTTGATTGAAATTATTATGGACATTATTTGAAAATAGAATGATCTTTTTCCTTCTACAGATATAATGATTATGGAAACTTTCCACTCTTACTATTTCTCTGTCTGCTAATTGATTATTCTCCTATAAGCAATATTTTGAATAAACAAAGCTATAAATACACAAGGAGGTCGGCAAAGAAAAAACAAAAAAAAGGAGAGATCCATTCCATCCATTTGAAAAAGAGGAAAAGCTCCCAAGTGAAAAGTGAGAAAGCTGAGAAAAGTGAAAGCGTGCTGCAACAAAGAAAAAGCCTTCTTCTTCTCCTCCTTCTAAAGCCATACTGCTGCCATTTCTGAAAGCTCTCACTGAAAGAGAAAAAGGCCTACAATCTCCTTCTCACTATAGAAGAGAGATTTCAAATTCACTATACTTGTGCTTGTAATCTTCTTGCTAGGAAGAAGATTCTTTCTTGCTTTAATTGTTTTTCTTCTACTTCTTCTTCTTATTCTTATTTCATTTTCAATTGTGTAAACGAGTTTTTAGAATCTCTCTTCAAAAAATTCAGTTGTAGTGGTTCTAAGAGTCTCCTTATCAAAAGACTCCGGCTGGTTCTAAGAGTCTCCTTATCAAAAGACTCAGTGCAAGATAGTGAATTCCTACCAAGGGGGTAGAAGAGTGGACTACCCAAAGTTTGGGGAACCACTATATTTCTTTGTGTTGTGCTGTGATTTTCTTTTTGCTATTTCTTTTGCTTAATTCTTGTTGGTGTGTGGAAAGCTTCAATCTGTGAATATTACACTTATATATATATTTATTAACTTTGCACAAAATATTTTTTAAATCTCTATTCACCCCCCTTCTAGAGAATTCTAGTGAGGCTAACTGTGCACATTCACCCTACAAAGACCTTCTTTCTTGTATGAACCTAGGGGTAAACCTCTAACAAGATTGTCCTTAGACAATTTAGCAATGGTCCTAAGATTTACATGTCCTAATATCTTATGCCAAAGTTCACTAGATTTGCTTACATCACTAAATAAACAAACTTCAGAAGTAGATGAATTGAAATTCACTAAATATATATTACCTTGCCTAATACCTAATAGAACAATAATATTATCAGTAGATTTAATAAGGCAATTCAATTTATTAAATGTTACCTGATACCCTTCATCACATAATTGACTTATGCTTATAAGGTTATGCATCAGTCCTTTTACATAAGCTACCTCTTTGAAGGTGACTTCTCCAACCTTGACTTTTCCATAGCCTTTGGTCTGTCCACAGTTGGAGTCTCCAAATATGTCTTTTGGTCCAAGCCTTGCCTTGTAATTGTTCAGATTTGCCTTGTTCCCTGTCATATGTTTTGAACAGCCACTATCCAAATACCATTTTTCACTTGTTCTTGGACAGTTGTGTACCTGCAAAGACAGAAACATAAATTAGTTATTTTTGACCCAGATTACCTTGGGTCCTTTTGTCTTACTACAATATTCTAAAATAAAGGACATTTCAGGATGATTCTTATATCCTTGTGGATGATATCTCCTTGGAGGTATAATCCATTCAGTAAAAGGATTTTTAGTGTGTTGAGAATTAGAATTCCTGAAATTCTGTGTATAGTATCTATTCGACAAATCTGGGTTAATTCGTCGATCGCCGTTCGACGAATGTGCATGATTTCGTCGAACGCCGTCCATATAATAACTATACTGAAAATCTGTTTTCAGCTTTCATCGATCTCCGTTCGACGAATTGAAAACTTTTCGTCGAGCTTCGTTCGACGAATTCTTCTGAATTCTTTTATTCTTAACAGACTTGCTTGAAATATTTTTATTTGCTTCTACAGCCTCTTTGCTTTTAGCAGATATGAATTTTATGGGTATAGATAATATATTCTTCTTAATCAGATGTGGCTCACTTGATGAGGCACCCAAGCCCAGTTTGCTATTAAATCTAGCATTTACTGTGCTTGTTATGTCCATCAGTTTGATGCTTCTCCCATTTAGGGATTCTTCAAACTTTTTGGCTTCAGACAACTCGCTCTCAATGAGAACAATATGTTCCCTGGAGGCAGCCAAATATTTCTTAAGATTTTTATTTTCTTCACTTATATTATTCATTTCAGCTAGCTTATTTCAGAGTGAGATTATTTCTTTCTCAGATTTTAGTAAGTCTAAGCAAAGAACTTTGAATTCAGCTTTGAATTCAACTGAAGTAAAATCAAAGTTAGATAATACCTGATCTGCATCATCTTCTGCTTCAGATTCTGATTTTTCTTCAGAGTTATGTCCTGAGGCATTGATAGCCATCATGCAGAATGTTCTTTCTTCTTCAACACCATTGGAGCTGGATGAGGAAGCATATTCTGACTCACTGGTTGAGTCATATATTGCCATCTGACATTGATCACTTTCCTTTGAATTTTCTTCATCATCATCAGATGAGCTGGATGATGATTCAGATTCAGTGTCACGCCAGGATTCTGCTAAAAATCCTCTTCCCTTCTTTTTGTGCTTGTGAGAGGAATACTTGCTGGAGCTTCTTTTCTGTTCTTTTTCCTTTTTCTTTCTTTCTTTTGATTTTCTGGACATTCTGTCAGGTAGTGTCCAGGTTTCCTGCAGCCATAACAAATAACCTCTTTAGGAGTTGATTTGTCATACCTTTGCTTTTCCCTTGATCTGGACTCTTTCTTTCTGAGGTCCTTCTTAGCCATTTTGTAAAATCTCTTGGCTATGAGACTCATAAACTCCTCATCTTTTGGAGTTATTTCTTCTTCTGCATCAGCTGCTTTGAAAGCTATGCTCTTTTCTTTCTTTATTGCTGGAGAAGAAGTGGTTGCTTCAGCTTCCCTGGATTTAATGAGCTGCTCATAGGATTTGAGCTTGCCCAACAGTGCTTCAGTGATAATCTCATTGAGGCTTCTGGCTTCCTTGATTGACCAGATTCTGAAATCCCATGTGCTGGGGAAGCACATTAAGATCTTATCATTGACTTCAGTGATAGAGATCACTTTATCCAAGGTCTTCAGCTCATTTATTATGAGAATGAGCCTATTGTACATGTCTGCAACTATCACTGTTTCTCCTTTCTTGAAATTTTCATACAGAGAGATCAAGTGTGATCTTCTATCTTTCCTTTCATCTGCAGAGCCTGCAACCATATTATTTAGTGAGATCCAATCTCTCTTGCTGAAGTACATTCAACCACTTTTTGAAATATGTCATCAGACATAGTTTGAGCCAGAATGTTCATGGCTTTAGCATCTCCACTTCTTTGTTTCTTTTGTGCTTCTGTCCATTCAGGAGGTGGGACAGCATGGTTGTCTGCTGTTGCTTCAGTGCTTGCAGATCTTGAGGGGGCAGGAGGCCCTGTCAAAATGACATTGAAGATTTCCTCATCAATAGAATTCATGTATAATCTAATCCTTGCTTTCCAAAGTGCAAACTTACTAAGATTGCACATAGGAGGTCTTGTGCTGGAATACTCTTTGTTTTGTGCCATGAGTTTTAAACAAAAGATAAAATGAAAAAGAACTCTAAAAGAAATTAAGATCTAATTGATCTTTGTGATTCAGGTGTTAGCCTGTAAAGAATAAACGACCTCTGATACCAATTGAAAGTGGAGGTTAGATCATAAGTTACTCTAGAGGGGGGGGGGGGTGAATAGAGTATTAAAAACTTTTCCTTAGTTTTTATAGCGGAATTAAATAGTGTTATATATATGTGTAAGCAGAGTGAGATTAACTATATAAGCAGAAAAAACTAAATAAGTAAAAGCACACAGCACAGCACAGAGAAATAAACAAACATATAGGACACAAGGAAATATAGTGGTTTCCCAATAAATCTAGGTAGTCCACTCTTCTACCACCCTTGGTAGGAATCCATTAGGAGAGTTGATCAGGTGCCCTAGCACTAAGGTGATTTTGATCAGGTGTCCACACACCACAAAGCTTTTTGAAAGTGCACAGTTAACCTCACTAGAATTCTCTAGAGGGGGGGTGAATAGAGATTTAAAAATATTTTTGTGCAAAGTTAATACTTATATATATTTATATGTGGTGATCACAGATTAAGGCTTCCCACACACCAACAAGAATTAACCAAGTAAAGAAAATAAATGCAAGAAAAGAAATCACAGCACAACACAAGGAAATATAGTGGTTCCCCAAACTTTAGGTAGTCCACTCTTCTACCCCCTTGGTAGGAAATTCACTATCTTGCACTGAGTCTTTTGATAAGGAGACTCTTAGAATCACCCTAAGTCTTTTGACAAGGAGACTTTTAGAACCAACTGAGTCTTTTGAAAAGGAGACTCTTAGAACCAGTACAACTGAATTTTTTGAAGAGAGATTCTAAAAACTCTTTTACAATATTTGAAAGTGAAAATAAGGTAAAGAAGAAAGAGAGATAATAAAAAGACAAGAAAGAATCTTCTTCCTAGCAAGAAGATTGGAAGCACAAGGAGTAAATAAAATCTTTCTTCTATAGTGAGAAGGAGATTGTAGCCCTTTTTCTCTCTTTTGTGAGAGCTATCAGAGTATGCAGCAGAGTGGCTTCAGAAGCAGGAGAAGATGGAAGCTTGATCTTTGCTGCAACACTATCTCTCAATTTTCTCTTTTCACTTGGGAGCTCTTCCTCTTTTTCAAATGTAAAATGGTGGATCAATTTCTACTGCTCTCTGCGGACCACCTTGTTATTTATAGCTCTGTTCATTAAAATAACACTATAGGAGAGTAATCAATTAGCAGACAGAGTATTAGAAAGAAAGAGAAATTTCCATAACAGTTATATCCATAGAAGGAAAGTATTCAATCTGATTTCAAATAATGTACATAAATGATTTAATCAATTTAGCCAAGAATCTTATTAGAGGAAAGAATGATTCAGAACGACTATAAAGAATAAATTGATTCCATATAAATCAGATCTATGAAAGAAGGAAGAGATCTGGCGATTTTTGAGTTAATCATAGAAATCGACGTGCGTCGATTACTATTCGACGTAGGCGTCGAATTCGTCCCGGCAGAGCGTCGAGAGGAGAATAAGGAAGGTGCGTCGACTAGGGTTCGTCGACTTCTCAAGATACGTCGACTAGAAGTCGGAGCTACGTCGACATAGGATACGTCGAATTCTGCTTGGAGCTACTTCGACTCATTCTGAAAGAAACGTCGACACAACTTCGACGTTGCGTCGAATACAATTCGACGCATATTTACTTACCTTGATTTTCCTTTCTTGGAATTCATTTTTAACTCATTTTCAGAGGTTAAGAGAAATCATTTTCCGAACAATCTCCCCCTATTTGTCTTAACCCTATAGGAGAGAAAGCATATAATTAATTCTTCACAGCATTTGTAAAGATAAGAAATATATTAAACATTAGAATAAGAAAGCATATGACAAGCATTTGTCTTTCACAAGAATTAAACCAGAAACTTCTTTTTGTACATGAAGTTGACAAAAGCTGAATAAAGTTTCCTAGATAAGTTTTCAATAGCATCAAAAATGTAGCCCCTGGCTCTATCAGGTCGTTCCTGGACATTCCTGATGATTGTATGCAGTTTTTCCAAGAGTTTATCACCATTAGGGATAGTGTCATTTATGGAGTAGCCTTTGCTGATGATGATTGCTGCCTTTTCATCAATCATCTCAATTGTAATGTTTTGAATTTTCTTTTCAGTAGGCTTGATCTCAGGTGGTCCCTTGCTATCAACCTTGGGCCTATATTTTGTTTTCTTTTCTGATTGCTGCTTCTCAGGAATCTCAGCCATTTTTTCCTTTCCCTTTCCAGGGTGAGGCATGCCACTTGTCTAATTTTACAGGTCTGTTGGGCTTCTTGTAGGGAATGTAAGTATCTTCTGTACACCCTACACCCCTCTTGTGCTTTTGGCCTTTCTCTAGGATGACCCCTGCCTGAGGGTTTTTCTTTTGATAAGCTTCAATATCAAACAACTTCTTTGGAATTTTGACAGAAGATTCAGCATGAATTTGTTCCTTGGTCATTCCCCTATTGATCTTTTCTATCCAGGCATTCCTTTTATCTTTCACTTCTTTCCTAGCTGCTTCATATTCATACAGCTCTCTTTCTCTTATCTCTTCATGCCTCTTTTCCATGTCAGGGTCATGGTACTCCTTCACAGGGCTGTTAGGAGTGATATTAGGCATCTTTTCAAATCTTTTTATTTCCTCACATGCTTTTCTATACTTCTTTTCTTTTGCATACTCTTTCCTTTCTTCTTTGTAGAAGTTTTGCCAGTAGGGAATGGCTTCTCTTTTCCTTTTCATTTGTCCTTCTGGACTTTTCCTAGGTAGAATCTGCTTAGTGAGTTTTGCTATTGGAGGAGGTAAATGTAGCAGTGGAGGTAGATAAGAAGGTTGAGGTGGAGGTAGAGGTAGAGGTGGAGATGAAGGTAGAGAAGGAAGTTGAGGTGGAGGTAGAGGTAGAGAAGGAGAGGGAGATGGAGTTTTCTCTTTAGGTGGAGAAGGAACTTTCTCAAGAAAAAGAGTTTGTTCTGCAATAGAAGGCAGAATGACCTCTGGTAGAGTAATTTCTGCTGAGGGAGTTTTGTCTCTTCCAGTCTCTTCTGAAGGGATGTCCTCAAGTAGAGGTGTCTTCAGTTTGATGTAACTGGCAGAGAAGCCAGGAGAGTGATGCTGAAATTCTTCTTCACATAGGGGTGCATCAGTCCACATCTGTCCCTTCCAATCATCAGAGGTGGCTGCTTCTTCCTCCCCCTGAACTCCTGAGTTCTTTTCCACAGGAAGCTCCCCCTGAGTATATGGGGCATCAGTTCTAAATGCTGAATCCACAGCATGATCTTCTTCAGTGTGATAAGAGGAGGTCTCTCCAAAGTATTTGTTGAATGTGTAGTCAGAGTGATTGGAGAGGATTGGACCCTATTATAAGAGAAGAGGTTGGTGTAACTCTTTAGAGATAATGTTTAGAGTTGGAAAGGAAATTAATCCTGAGCTTTAAGAGAGATAGAGAACCTGACAAGGTGGGTTTCTGGAGCCATTCTCCCCCTGGTTTATATCCATCAAAAAGGATTTAAACCTTTCTGGCGACAGAGGCCGTTCTTGAATGAGAACATTAAGCTCAGGAAGAGAAGAAGAGAGGGTTGCCAGTTTGGCTGCACAAGTGTTGATCATGGCAGCACATTCATCAGCGAACTGATTAAGGCGATTCTGGAAATCACTTACTAGGTGTTCGAGAGCATCGTTCATCGTTTTGATGAGGGCCGATTGATCAGGAGTTGGTGCCATTGTTGCAGAGAGAGAGAGAGAGAGAGAGAGAGAGAGAGAGAGAGAGAGAGAGAGAGAGAGAGAGAGAGAGAGAGAGAGAGAGAGAGAGAGAGAGGTAAAAGACAAAGTTTTGGCGGGTTTTAGGAGAGTATATGTTATGAAATAAGAGGTATTATTTAAAGGAGGGGAAACGTCGAGAAAGGAAATAGAAAATAAGGTATATCAGGTAATCCAATCGTCAAAAGAGGAAGTAAGGATTTGATTCTAATTGTAACCAGATGTCGACGTTGCGTCGAATTGATGTCGACATATGCGTCGATATAGAGTCGACGCTCCGTGGAGATTTGCCAACTTACTGTTCTGTCAACGTGTTCATAGCCCTGCGTCGATATAAGTTCGAAGGTGCGTCGATCGTTATCAACGTAACTTTGCCCAGAAGAAATCAACGCCAGCGTTGAGTTCGTTTCGACGATGCGTCGATATGTATTCGACGCATCTTCAAATACTGTCTTAGATTTCCTGATTTCTTTTAGATTTCACAACAATGGTGGTTACAGACTACCATCAAAGATTCCTAAGGTGTTAATGAAATAATTATGCTTAGTTTCATCTAAGGGTTTTGTGAAGATGTCTGCTCTTTGATTGTCTGTGGGAATATATTCTAAGATTATCTTACCCTTCTCAACATTGTCTCTAAGGAAGTGATGTCTGATCTCTATATGTTTGGTCCTACTATGAAGGACTGGGTTGGATGCAATGGATATAGCACTAGAGCTATCACAATAGATCTTAGAGTTATGTATTTCCAATTTATAGTCAAGAAGCTGATTTTGTATCCACAGGATTTGTGAACAACAGCTCCCAGCAGCTATGTATTCAGCTTCAGCTGTTGAGGTTGAGACTGAGGTTTGTTTCTTACTAAACCATGATATCAATCTGTCACCTAGGAATTGGCAAGTGCCAGATGTGCTTTTTCTATCTACCCTACATCCAGCATAATCTACATCTGAGAAACCTATTAATTCAAAGTTGGTTTCTGTTGAGTACCATAGACCTAGTTCAGGGGTTCCCTTTAAGTATCTAAGAATCCTTTTTACAGAGGTGAGATGGGATTCCTTTGGATCAACCTGAAATCTAGCACATATGCAAGTGGCAAACATGATGTCAGGTCTGCTAGCTGTTAGATATAGAAGGGATCCTATGATGGCCCTATAAGTCTTTTGATCTACTAATTTTCCTTTATCATCTTTTTCTATAATGGCATTGGTTGCCATGGTTGTTTTCATGGTAGATGCTGATTCCATACCAAACTTTTTAATTAGCTCTTTAGTATATTTGGATTGTGAGATGAAGATTCCCTCACTACTTTGTTTTACTTGTAATCCTAAGAAATATGAGAGTTCTCCCATACTACTCATTTCAAATTTAGATTGCATTAGATTAGCAAATCTTTTACACAGTTTAGGATGAGTTGAGCTAAAGATGATGTCATCTACATATATTTGAACAAGGAGGAGTTGGTTTTTATGGGTTCTAGTAAAGAGTGTCTTGTCCACTTTTCCTCTTTCAAAAGAATTTCTAGGAGGAAATTGGAGAGAGTTTCATACCAAGCTCTAGGTGCTTTCTTAAGACCATATAGTGCTTTGTTAAGTCTATAAAAAAGTTAGGAGAAGAGGGATTAAAAAAACTTGGTGGTTGCTCCACATATACCTCTTCTTGAAGGTCACCATTCAGAAAAGCACTCTTGACATCCATTTGGTAGACTTTCATCTTCATGAAGGCTGCATAGGCGAGAAAGAGCCTGATTGCCTCCAATCTGGCTACTGGAGCAAAGGTCTGGTTGTAGTCTATCCCTTCTTCTTGTCTATATCCTTGTGCTACAAGTCTTGCCTTGTTCCTGACAATTACTCCAGTGGAATCTAGTTTGTTCCTGTATACCCATTTTGTACCAATCACAGGGTAGTTTCTTGGTCTTTCAACTAGGTTCCACACTTTGTTTCTCTCAAATTGGCCTAGCTCTTCTTGCATGGCCATAATCTAGTGAGGATCACAATTTGCTTCCTCAAACTTCTTTGGTTCAACTTGTGATAGGAAGCATTGGAGCATCATCCTATTGGAGACCTGGTGTCTTGTTCTTACTCCTGTATTGGGGTCTCCAATTACTTGAGTTTGTGGATGATCTTTCAACTTGACCCTTGTCCTGCCTGAACTTGTCAGATGTTCTTCTTCCTCATTGGTGATAGGATCATTGTCCACCTGGCCTTCCTGAACCATGTTCTCTTGTGGGAGTTGGCTTTGAATGCTCTTTTCTGAATCTTCTTCATGTTCTTGTTCAGATTCCTCACTTGATTCCTCTATCTGGTTTTCTTTTCCATTATTTGTGTTCTCTAGAACCAGTTGTTCAAGATGTGTTTCTATGCAGCTGCTTTCCTGTGGAAAAGAGCTGGTGGGAGTTCCCTCCCCCTTAAACAACATGTTAGTTTCATCAAATATAATGTGCATAGACTCTTCAATTTTAAGAGTTCTCTTATTATAGCACCTATAGGCTTTACTAGATGCTGATTATCCCAGAAATATTCCATCAGATTTCTTGTCAAACATGGCAAGATGATCTTTTCCATTATTTAGGATAAAACAAGCACATCCAAATATCTTAAAATATTTAACTATGGGTGTTTTTCCTTTCAGGAGCTCATATGGAGTTTTTGATTTAGTTTTGTATATTCGGCTTCTATTTAGAACATAGTTGGCAGTGTTGACTGCTTCAGACCAGAAAGGTTTTGGTAAAGCTGATTCTACAAGTAAAGTCCTTCCTGATTCTATTAAAGTTCTATTCTTTCTTTCAGCAACTCCATTTTGCTGAGGGGTTCTAGGGGCTGAAAAACTTTGTTTGATACCTATATCTTCACAGAAACTACTCATAAACTGATTTTCAAATTCAGTCCCATGATCACTTCTGATTATGGAAACCTGACTATTGAGTTCAGATTGAATTTGTTTTATGAATCTTGAGAGAGTCTTGTGGGTTTCAGACTTAGCCCTTAGAAAGAATACCCAGCTGAATCTAGAATAGTCATCCACAATGACTAGGGTATAGGATTTTCCACCTAAGCTCTGAGTGGATATGGGACCAAAGAGATCCATGTGTAGTAAGTAAAGGACCCTGGGAGAGTCATCCTTACCAATTGGTTTGAAGGATGATTTGGTTTGTTTTCCTAGTGGCAAGGTCTCCATGGAGAATCCTTAGAGTACCTACCCTTTGGTAAGCCTCTAACTAGGTTATTCTTTGCTAGTTTACTAATGGTTTTGTAGTTTAGATGACCTAGTCTCCTATGCCATAAGTCACTTTTATCAATAATATTGTTGAATAAACAGACTTATGTGGGTGAGGAGCTAAAGTCCACTACATATACTTTTCCTTTTCTAATTCCATTGAGTACTGTGGCACCAGTCTTGATATCAATGATATGGCAGAGTAGTGTGGAGAATTTTACCTCATACTTACCATTTTCACATATCTGACTTATACTTATCAGATTGTGCTTCAGTCCTTTACTACTGCCACATTCTTGAAGGTGACTTTCCCTTCTTTGAAGTCTCCAAAGCCCCTGGTTTGGCCACAGCTAGAGTCTCCAAAGGTCATTGATGGTCCAAGTCTGTCCTCAAAGTTGATCAATAAATTTTTGCATCCTGTCATTTGCATGGAGCATCCACTGTCCAAGTACCACACCAGCCTGGAGATGTGATACATCTGCACATAAAGTTTTACACATTAGTTTGGACCCTGCTAAGCTGGGGTCCCTTCCTCCCATTAGTGAAAGAATTAATGAAAGAATAAGTAGGTTTTTCTGAATATCCTTCCTCCTTTAGGGGTATTGGTTTATCATACCAATTTTCTTTGGTGATGTTACAGAAATAGTGGTCATGGTAAAAGGAAATGGATTGAAAGACCTGTTTGGAAGAGAAGAAATTTCTGTCTGATTGGTTGCGTCGATATGGATTCGACGTAGGTTTATGGTTGCGTCGATATGAAATCGACGCTTCCTTCTCCATTCTGCGTTTATTTTCAGTCGAAGCATGAGAGAGGTAGCGTCGAGTAGGAGTCGACGCACTTTGGTGCAAGCGTCGATTAGAAATCGACGTGCGTTGATAAGAATTCGATGCATGTTTGACTCTTTTCTGAGGATATTTTCCAAGGATTCCTTCATATGTAATGGGATTAGTTTTATTAAAGACAGTGGTTGTTTCTGGATTTTCCTGTGATCTTTCTCCTGTCAAATGACCTTCCCTAGTGAAGTGAATGGGATGTCTCCAAATAGATTTTCTAGGTGATTGAGTTTTTGGTTCTAAGTTAGTATTATCTCCTTGTTGTCTAAGTCTTTCAGTAAGATTTCTAGAGATGTTTTTGAGCTTCTGACTTCTCCCATTTAGAGAGTCTTCAAAGACCTTTGCCTTTGCTAGCTTATTTTTCAGTGTTAGATTTTCTGTATAGATTTTGTCTAATTCCTTTAGGCTAAGCTCATAGTTATTATACTGTGTATTTACTTGTTTAAGATAGTTTAATTCATTTCTTAGTTCTTTAATTTCTTTTTCAGATTTGATTAGATTTAAACAGAGTTCTTTGAAATTGTTTTTGAAATCAGTGGAAGAGAAATCTATATCATCAAGTATATTTACCATAGATGAATCATTGGGCTTCTCATTGGCCATCAAACAGGTTTCCTCCAGCTTGGCCTCTTCTTGATCATTGTCAGATGAGGTGCTTTCTTCAGATTCTGAATCACTCCATGATTGAGCAATGAGACCTTTCTCTTTCTTCTTTTTCTTCTGTAGATCTGTTGTTTTCAGATCTTTCTTTTTGCTGATCTCCTTAGGACATTCAGGTGCAATATGTCCAGGTTTCCTGTAAGAGTAACATATAATATCTTTAGTAGGTGTTTTGCTATACCTGGTTTTTGAGTCTCTTCCTCTGGATCCTTCTGTTTTGATCCACTTCTTGAACCTTCTGGCCAGTAGGCTGATCAGCATCTCATCACTTGTAGAGGGTTCACCTTCAACAGCCTTCAATGCAATATTCTTTTCTTTTGAGAGTGAAGGAGCCTTTTCTTTCTCTTCTTTCTCAGCTCTTGTCTTCAACAGATGTTCATAAGATTTTAATTTGCCCAACAGGACATCTGTTGAAATCTCTCTTTGACTTATGGAGTCTCTAATTGGCCAGATTCTTGAATCACAAGAGCTAGGGAAGCATGTTAGCAGTTTTTCATTTATCTCAGTGAGAGATATGTCCTTTTCAAGTGTTCTCAACTCATTCACTATGAGGCTGAATCTGGCATACATGTCAGCAACACTTTCACCTTCTTTCTTCTGAAAGTTTTCATATTGAGAGATGTGTAGTGCCATTCTATCCTTTTTCTCATTAGCACTTCCCTCTACCATTTTGGTGAGAGCTTCTCATACTTCCTTAGCTGACTCACAATCAGCAATCTTTTGGAAGATTTCATCTGAGAGGGTTGAGACTAGGATATTCATAGCCTTGGCATCATATCCTTGGGCTTTCTTTTCTTCCTCTGTCCACTCAGCTTTTGGAGCAAGTGTTTCAGTCACTTTTCCACTTGAGACTTTTCTGAATGGCTTGGGGGGCCTGCCAAGATAACATTAAACAATTCATCATCAATAGAGTTTAAATAAATTCTAATTCTTGTTTTCCAAAGTGCAAACTTTTCAAGGTTGCAAATTGGTGGTCTGGTGGAAGATTAATCTTTGATTTGTGTCATGTGAAAAATAATTGTTAGAAAAATATATATATATAAATAAGAGGTAGGGCCTTTTTAACCAAGGAGTTATCCTTTTTAGATCAACCTCCCTCTGATACCAATTGAAAGTGCACAGTTAACCTCACTAGAATTCTCTTGAGGGGGGTGAATAGAGATTAAAAAATATTTTTGTGCAAAGTTAATACTTATATATATTTATATGTGGTGATCACAGATTAAGGCTTCCCACACACCAACAAGAATTAACCAAGTAAAGAAAATAAATGCAAGAAAAGAAATCACAACACAACAGAAGGAAATATAGTGGTTCCCCAAACTTTGGGTAGTCCACTCTTCTACCCCCTTGGTAGGAAATTCACTATCTTGCACTGAGTCTTTTGATAATGAGACTCTTAGAACCACCCTGAGTCTTTTGACAAGGAGACTCTTAGAACCAACTGAGTCTTTTGAAAAGGAGACTCTTAGAACCAGTACAACTGAATTTTTTGAAGAGAGATTCTAAAAACTCTTTTACAATATTTGAAAGTGAAAATAAGAAAAAGAAGAAAGAGAGATAATAAAGAGGCAAGAAAGAATCTTCTTCCTAGCAAGAAGATTGGAAGCACAAGAAGGAGTGAATAAAATCTCTCTTCTATAGTGAGAAGGAGATTGTAGCCCTTTTTCTCTCTTTTGTGAGAGCTATCAGAGTATGCAGCAAAGTGGCTTCAGAAGCAGGAGAAGATGGAAGCTTGATCTTTGCTGCAGCACTATCTCTCAATTTTCTCTTTTCACTTGGGAGCTCTTCCTCTTTTTCAAATGTAAAATGGTGGATCACTTTCTACTGCTCTCTGCCGACCACCTAGTTATTTATAGCTCTGTTCATTAAAATAACACTATAGGAGAGTAATCAATTAGCAGGCAGAGTATTAGAAAGAAAGAGAAATTTCCATAACAGTTATATCCATAGAAGGAAATTATTCAATCTAATTTCAAATAATGTCCATAAAGGATTTAATCAATTTAGCCAAGAATCTTATTAGAGGAAAGAATGATTCAGAACGGCTATAAGGAATAAATTGATTCCATATAAATCAGATCTATGAAAGAAGGAAAGAGATCTGGCGATTTTTGAATTAATCATAGAAATCGACGTGCGTCGATTACTATTCGACGTAGGCGTCGAATTCGTCCTGGCAGAGCGTCGAGAGGAGAATAAGGAAGGTGCGTCGACTAGGGTGCGTCGACTTCTCAAGATACGTCGACTAGAAGTCAGAGCTACGTCGACATAGGATACGTCGAATTCTGCTTGGAGCTACTTCGACTCATTCTGAAAGAAACGTCGACACAACTTCGACGTTGCGTCGAATACTATTCGACGCATATTTACTTACCTTGATTTTCCTTTCTTGGAATTCATATTTAACTCATTTTCAGAGGTTAAGAGAAATCATTTTCCCAACACTTTTGTTCAGGTGCTCAAAACCAACTAGATTTTTTGATCAGGTGTCTTGCCACCAGGGGTTACACTTTTGAAGGGAGTATTAACCCTGTATAGGAGAGGTGAGAAAGAGTTTATAGTGTTCTTCTCCGTCAAGATGCTGAGAGAAGACTCTAGTGGATTTGTTGTAAAGCTCCCCCTGTCTGATTGAAGTATTTGACAGATGGTGGATAAGCTTTCTCTTGAAGCAGAAATCTTCTGTAGCAGATTGATCTGGAAGAAGTAGTTCTTTAGTTTCTTTGTTTCTCTTTTAGAAGACTTGAACTTGCAACATATATCTGAGGGTTTGATCTTTGAAGAAGATGTTCTCAGAGAAATGATGATTGCTGCTTGAGGAAGAAGAAGACTGAGAATATTTTGACTGAGTGTTCTTCTCTTTTCTTTCTCTATTCTTGTATATGTTCTCTCTCTGTATTCTGTAAGAATAATTTTGAATTCTGTCGAGAACTAAGACAAATAAAGTCTGTCTTGATATCTTCTCTTTTTGGAAATAGAATAATCAGCCTTTAATTCTTTCTTGGAATAACAACAAAAACCAAACGACTTTGGCAGGTCCTTTAATTCCTTAGCCGTGAAATATTCCTTTGCATTAATGGTCAACGACTATCTTTGCCTTGGAATAAAGGAAAGAAAGAATATAATAACTGAATATAATATTCTTACTTATCTGACTTGAATATGTCCAAAGATATTTGAATAGATTCGTTAAAGTCGTCGATCTGTGTTTAGAGAACTGATATTTAAGGTATTAATTGATCTAGAATTAGTATTTGTCGATCTGATCCTTAATAAAGAATTTGTTGAGCGCTGGCTGGAATTCGTCGAGCGCTGCTCAGAGAATGTCGAATGCTGGCTGGAAATCTGTCGAGCGCTGGCTAGAAATCTGTCGAGCGCTGGCTGGAAAACTGTCGAGCGCTGGCAGGAATTCGTCGAGCGTTGGCAGCCATCTGTCGAGCGTCGATAGCCATTTGTCGAACGCTGGGAACTTAAATTTTACCATAAGTTCTAGCTAATCTAACAGCCTAAAGACTTGACCCTTAAACTATACAATGGGGTCAACTTGATCCTAGTTCAACATATAGTGATCCTAGCCCAAATCAGTAATAGGGTTATTCCAACAGAGTTCTTGGACTATGCAGCGGATTCAGTTGATCAGGTGTCCTTAAGTGGTCGGGCGGTCTTGAGTTGCGGTCTTGCCGTAGGAAGCAGTTCTTCGTCAAGTGTTCGTGGGTTCTTCTGTTATCTTTAGACCGTGCGGTCTGGGCAATCAAGAAGTGCGGACAGTTGTTTTCAGTAGTTGAATAAGCAGCGAGTTGTGCGGTCTGTGGTTGCGGTCTGATAGTAGTGGCTTGTGCTCTGTTCGCGCAGTCTCATGGATAGCCATGCGGCTTGCCTGTTCGAGCGGTCTGGCGGTCTCTGCCTTGGCAGTTCATTGGTGGCTTATTTTTTTTGTCTTATGCTTCTCTCCTTTGTGATTTTTATGAATCATGTATCGCCATGTATGTCTCGAGTTGTAAAGAGATAGTCAATACCAAAGCACTATTCGGTCTTCCCATTATCATTGGTTGTTATACTTGTGGATTGTGTTGAAGTGTTCCACATCTTTACTTCATTCTGGACCTCTATTTTTTAACATGGTATCAGGGGGGTTTCTGAGCAGTAATCAGCATTGCCTTCTGCTTGGGTTTCTGCAAGTTGATTGTCAATTAGTGAGATTGCAATTGAAGGAGGATATGCTAGAGGTCTTGGTATTGAGCTCCTTACACAGACAAACTTTAAAATGTGGAAGTCGTGCATGGAGAGCTATCTTCTTGGCGATGATTTATGAGAGGTAGTTGGAGGAGAAGCAAAACAAGCTGTTGTTCCTACTGAGGGGAATGTTGAGCTCGCGGAGGCTTGGAAAAGAAAAAATGCAAAGGCTGAGTTCACTCTCAAGCGAGCTATCATTCTGGAGTTGTTTGACCACATCATTGGATGTAGGTCAGCTGCTGAAATTTGGACAGCCTTGGATGGCTTGTTCAATAAGAAGAATGTAGCTCGGCTATAGTTCTTGGAGAATTAGAGAATTAGTTGGCTATGGCAACTCAAGGTGACTTGTCCATTTCAACATTCTTCTTGAAGATGAAGAACCTTTGCGCAGAGATATTGGCATTGGACCCGGATGAGCCTATCTCGGAAGCTAAGCTAAAGAGGCACATAATCCACGGCTTGCGGAGGGACTATGTGACCTTTGTTACTTTTGTGCAAGGCTGGGCCAATAAGCCATCACTGCTGGAGCTGGAGAGCTTACTTGCTTCACAAGAGAGTTTGGCTAAGTAAATGGCGGGGATGTCAGTCTCTGGGGGAGAAGGTGAGGTTCTCTTTTCTGGCAAGAAGAAGAGATGGGACAACAAGAAGAAGTCGCCTGTTGGAGATGCTCCTTATACTTCATATCAGCAAGAGAGGAGTTATACTCCTAAGTCTGATGGAAAGAAGAAGGAAGGGCTGAGGTGTTACAGGTGTAACAAGGTTGGTCACTTCAAAAGAGACTGCAAGGTGAATCTTCAGCCAGGGCATGCTGCAGGAAAAGAGGAGTCTGGTTCCAGTTCTGAAGGTAGTTGGGGTGGTGTAGGTGCGTTCATGACTGGCACTTATGTTCGGGCATTGGCATCCATTAACTATCAAGATGATTGGATAGTGGACTCTGGGTCTGGTCATCACCTCACCGGGGATGAGTCAAAGTTCTCCTCGTCGCAAGCATACTCAGGTAATGATGCTATCATTATAGTTGATGATACGGTTCATGCAGTAGAGAAGGAGGGTTTTGTTTCTTTCGGAAGTGATAGGGGTCCACTCACTTTGAGGAGTGTCTATCATGTGGCGGGAATGAAGAAGAACCTCTTCTCAGTGACGAATGTTGTTGACACTGGTTATCACGTTTTGTTTGGTCCAACAAAAGTGAAATTTCTCCGAAATGTTTCAGTGGTGATGGTTGAGGTCATTCATGTAGGGAGACGGGTGAAGGACTTGTTTGTTCTATCAACAAGTTCGTATGTTGATAAGATGAGGGCTAACGACAGCGCTGCTATCTGGTATGAAAGACTAGGGCATGTTGGGATGGATAAGCTAAAGGCTTTGACGGGAAGAGGCCTTGTGAAAGGTCTGTTGGATTGGTAGGCGCCCTTAGAGGGGGGGTGAATAAGGGTTTTAAAAACTTATATTATATGTTGAATAACTTTGAAAAAACTTTGATTATTAAACTAGAGAAGATCAAGACAAATCAAGTGAAGTAAAAGTAAAGACATGATTTTATTAACTTGAGAAGCATGATTACAAAACTTGATCTCTTATCGTAGCTAGAAATCAAAGCTAATAGAAAGACTCTTTTTGTTTTCTATACCGACTCGTATCCCCACGAACCGGTTGGCTTTAGCCGATCCTTCCCCGGATACGACCTCAAGCCGCTCTAGCCAACCCTTCCCCGGATATGGCCTCGAGCACCCCCTAGACCTACACCCGAGACCTAGTCGCCAACACGAGGCGAATTTCAGCTTTATGTCCTACCCAGACCTAGTCGCCAACACGAGGCGAGTTTACCAAACAATTACAGAAAATATGTGAAATAAAAAGACAATAATATAAAAACTCCCTCTATGTACATCTCTTGGAGAAGTAGACGAAGACGTAGAGTATGATCGTAGTCGATGCGGTCTTTCGTCACAATGATGATGCGTGTTGAAATCTTCTCCACGGATCTCCTTTAGCCTTTATAGATTTATGGGAGTATCTCTCTGAAACTTCCTCTCTATGCAGTGGCACGAAGCTCTGGAATTCTGGATCTCAAGAGAGTTATCAAGACGGAGCCAAGATGTCCTTTTTATAGACTTAGTGCTAGCGCCCGCGCTAGCACTACTACCGGCGTTATCCTATATTAGGACATATTCTGCGCGGCAGAATCTTCAATCCGAGGAAACAATTCTCTCTTGCCTACTATGCTCCTGGCTATTGCCTGCGCTATCGGATACCGCCTGGTGCTATCTCCTTCTATAAGTTCTCCCAGCAATTGTGCTTAAGCAATCCATTTCGTCGATCGAAATTTCGTTGAACGGAGCAAAGAGTTCGTCGAGCGAATTTTCGTCCAACGCCGTTATGAGCATTTCATCGAGCGCCGCTAATAGTTCGTCGAACGCAGCTAGCGCCTGTGCTAGTCTGCACTATATTCGCCACTATCTCCCAGGCTTCCTTCCCCGACTTATTAAAGAGGGCGCTTCCAGCTGCAACATCAAAAAGCACACGGAACTTGTCCGTTACACCGAAATAGAAAATCTGAATTAAAAAATCTTCTGACAAATTCTCACGGTAACAGTCACTATGTAAGGATTGAAAACGCAACCATGGGTCCACTAATGTCTCGTCCTTTCTCTGTCCGAAGGCAATAAGTTCCTTATGCCTATTCATGCCTCGCATGCGGTGTTGAAATCAAACAGGAACTTCCTTTCAAATTGCTTCCAAGAAGTTATCTCCATCTTTCGGGTATCCCGGTACCATCCTTTAGCTTTATCATGCAGAGAGAATGAACATGCTAGGATCTTCTACTGGTCATTTTCAACTCCATTGAAAATACATGTATAATAGACTTCTAAGAATTCCTGCACATGACATACTGCATCCTCATGTGTATCCCCGCTGAATTTGCAATTCTCAGAATTAAACTCAATGATATCAGTGGAGATCTCGGATGCAAGATTATTTAGTTGCAGCTGATTTCTAAGATCGTCCAAACTTCCCTGATACATACGTTGCTGGATAGAAGTCATAGTAGACTTGCTTGCAAGATAATGGATTAACGCACAACAAGAAAACAAATACCTTAAAACAAATTTCCAATTAAAACAAATCACACACGCTTGCAATCCCCGGCAACGGCGCCAAAAACTTGATGCGCAATTTCGGCACTGCTAATTAGCAGGCACGTAATGCGATACGACGGCAGTGCACCGGTCGCTCAAGTAATAAAAATGGGAAGTTATTCCCAAGTATCGATCTCTTAAGGACTGCAAGTTGGGTAGTACGAATTGCTCTTAACAGGAAATCAGTTAAAAGGAGTGATAAGTAACCACGGGGGGGGGGGGGGGGGGGGGGGGGGGGGGGGGGGGGGGGGGGGGGGGGGGGGGGGGGGGGGGGGGGGGGGGGGGGGGGGGGGGGGGGGGGGGGGGGGGGGGGGGGGGGGGG
>JAWHQI010002753.1:0-26295 GCA_033032865.1 Dactylorhiza incarnata
ACATGATCAATTTCAAAGATGTCTTAACTTATGTTCAGCCCAGACCGCATCGGCCCTGAAATACTCAGACCGCATGGTCTTAATACCACAACCCCTTATTGGGTAGACGAACACCTGCACCTGTTCAACCAGACCGATCGGCCTGAAAAAACTCAGACCGTCCGGTCTTAATGTCACAGCCCCTTTATCGGGGGGACGAACACCTGCACCTGTTCTAACAATATTTTCCTTGAGTGGTCCATATAAAAATCATCAGAAGTGAATGCCTCCCTGTAGGGAAGAAGAATAATCCTACAGACTCAAATGACCAAGTGGGCAGGTGGGCCTCGGCGGCGAACATTGCTTTCCTCAGAAAGATCATAAGAGCTGTAGGGGAAAAGAAAAAATATGTACAGACTCAGATGACCAAGTGGGCAGGTGGGCCTTGGCGGCGAACATTGCTTTCCTCAAGTGTTCATAAGAGCTGTAACGACTCATCCGCTCTCTTGCCTAGGTTACAAGCCGAGTTTATCAATTGGGCAGGTGGGCCTCGGCGGCGAACTTGCTTTTCCTCAGAGAGATCAACTCAGTTGTGGCCAACTAGGTACCGTTTCGAGAGTACCTAAGAGTATTCGATGGTCACAGACTAGATGATCATTTGGGCAGGTGGGCCTCGCGGCGAACATTGCTTTCCTCAGAAAGATCATCAAAGCTGTACTTATATCCCTTCGGGGCATGATAGAGCTGACAATCACCTAGACCTCCCTTGATGCAGGGGTGTGTCAGATATCGGCCGGGATCCCAAGTTCTGAAGACCACCGCAGCGGAATTGGCAAGCTACCACTACATGTGTGCGAAAATCCCCGCATCACATGTCTTGGTGGGTTTTACGCTACGACTACAATCCGAGGGGTTCGAGCAGATTTGGCGAGGCGATATCTCAGAGGTTCGGGGAGTGAGATATGTGTGTTTGTATTTATGATGCAGAGAACCATCAGACAAGAAAAATGTCAGTATAGGGCTTTTCATTCAAAAAAGAGATGCAAAGAATAAAAGAAATAGTTTCAAGGATAGAATCGTTTAAGATCGTCACCGCTCCACGTGCGTGGGATGTCTTCTCCTTCGCTGGTTTGGAGACGGTAGGCCCCATTCTTAGATACTTCTTTGATGATGAAAGGTCCTGCCCAATAGGATCCAGCTTTCCAACATTACCAGACCTTGCTGCGGCATCCACCTTTTTTAACACCAAATCCCCGACTACAACTGCTTCACTCTGACATTCTTATCAAAATATTTTGCCATTCTCCTTTTAACTTCTTCCTGCCTGATTGTTGTTCATCCGGAAGTTCCTCGATAGATCTAGATTATGCATGAGGGCCTCACCATTTTCATCTATCCAGGATTCTCCTCCTTCTTTGGCGTAAATAACCCTCGGAGTGACCACCTCGAATTCACAGGGCAACGACTTCCGAGCCATGAGATAATTTGAAAGGTGTCTCCCCGGTAGCTGAGGACGGAGTAGTACGAAGGTCCACAGGATGGAAGGAAGTTGGTCCGCCAATTCCCTTTTCTGGTTCAAGACTCTTTTCATCAAAAGCTGCCGAATTTGCCTGTTTGCCGCCTCCACTTGACCATTGGTCCTTGGATGGTGTACTGAGGCAAACCGAAGATCAATTCCTATCTGATCACAGAAGCTTATCATCTCCGGGTTGTTGAATTGTGGGCCATTATCGTGACGATAGCCAACGGAATTCCATGTCGGCAGATAATTTCTCCCCAGACGAAGTTTCTGACAATTTGGGTGGTAGTTCTTGCTAATGCTTTTGCTTCGATCCACTTACTGAAATAATCGATCATTACAGGATAAAGCGACGTTGTCCGCTGGCCATTGGGAAAGGCCCCATAAGATCCATTCCCATACTGCAAAAGGCATGGCGCAGTTATTGACCTGAGTGACTGAGCAGGCAAATGTTGAAGAGGAGCGAACTTTTGGCACTGGACACATCGCTTGGCGAATGCTTCAGCATCCTTTCTCATGGTTGGCCAGAAGTATCCTTGCCGCAGGATCCTTTTTTCTAAGTTTTTCGCCCCTGAATGGCTACCACACTCCCCAGAATGAACTTCCTGAACTATGACCGGGATCTCCTCTACTGAAACGCACCGTGCCGAGGAAGAAATCAAAGTTTTTTCGTACAAGACTCCTGCTATCAAGTAGTGTAAGCCGCCTTTCTTCTGAACCTATTTTTGTCCTTGATTGATGGATGATATTTCTCCTTTTGTCAGAAACAATTCGTAGGTGTCTTTCCAGGAAGGATGCTGATCGATCTGCATGAGCTCTTCTTCCTCTGTCTCCTCTGTTGCAGGATGAAAAAGTTCTGAGGTTACTCCCCCTGATGGAAGACCAAATTTTGACAACTCGTCTGCCTCTTCATTCTGCGTTCTCGGAATGTGCTCGATGATGAAGGATTTGAATCTCCCGATTTCTTCTTAGCTAGGATAGGTATTTTCTCAACACCGGTTCTCTTGTCTCGTAGTTCCCAGAACCTGCGAGGCCATTACAAGAGAATCAGTTTTCACATGAACATGTTCTATCCCAAGCTCCTTTGCGAGTCTCAGGCGGCCAAGAGTGCTTCGTATTCGGCCTGGTTATTTGTAACTGAAAAGAAGAATCTAATAGCCTGTTCTAGCCTGATGCCGTTTGACTGATCAAACCACTCCGGCTCCCACGGAGTTCCTGCCAGAAGCCCCATCCACATAAATGATCCAAGCCAAAGGAGATTGCACTACCTTCTCTGGATTAGACTCCATCGTGTCTACCAAGAAATGTGCCAATACTTGTGCCTTTATTGCCGTTCTGGGAGTGTACAGTATTTCGAACTCGCTTAGCTCGATGCCCATTTGGCCAACCTTCCTGAATATTCCGGCTTCTCCAAGATATTCCTTAGTGGATGATCTGAAACCACCTGAATAGGATGAGCTTGAAAATAGGGGCGGAGCCTTCGTGATGACATAACTAAAGCCAAGGCTAATTTCTCCAGGATTGAATATCTAGTTTCCGCATCTTTAAGGATATGGCTGACATAATATATCGGAAACTGCTTCTTTTTCTCTTCCGAACCAGGACAGAGCTTATCGCATCAGGGCCCACCCCAAGTACAAGAATAGTGTTTCTTCTTCGCGAGGGCTTTGAAGAAGGGGGGTTGAGTTAATTGCTTTTTCAATTGTTCGAAAGCATTATTGCATTCCTCGTTCCATTCAACTTAGATCCTCCCCTAAGTGTTTTGAAGAACGAGCGCTTTTATCTCCGATTTGGAAATGAATCGGCTCAACCCTGCCAACCTTCCACCAAGTTGCTGTACCTCTTTCGGATTACGAGGAGGGTCATGTCTAGGATGGCTTTCACTTTATCTGGGTTCGGTGCGAGACCATCAGGAGTGAGAAGATTCCAAGAAATTTCCCCTTGTTCGCCCCGAACACGCATTTCGAGGGGTTTAATTTTAATTTGAACCTCCGTAGAGTAGCGAACGTCTCTACGAGGTCTTCCAGATGGATTAAAAAAGTTTTACTTTTTAGAAGGAGATCATCAACATAAACTTCCAGATTTCTCCCTTTTGTTTTTTTCAAAAAACTGTGTCCATCATCTTCTGATATGTTGCCCCCGCATTTTTGAGGCCGAAAGGCATGACGAGATAACAATAACATCCATCATTGGTAATGAAGGATGTATGCGGGATATCAGGCTTATGCATCTTAATCTGGTGATAACCAGAAATGCATCTAAGAAACTCATAAAACTATATCCCACCGCGGAATCTACCAAAACATCTATCCGAGGCAAGGGATAACAATCCTTGGGGCATGCTTTATTGAGTTTAGTGAAATCAACACACATACGCCATTTCCCCCCAGACTTTTTCACCATCACTACATTCGACATCCAGGTGGGGTACTGGATTTCAGAAAATGAAATTGGCCTTAAGAAGCTTTGCAACTTCTTCTTTGATAGGCACCGCCAGCTTAGTTGCTACCTCTCCCTCTTCTTCTGTTGGATTGGCTTGATCTCCGGAGAAACGTTGAGGTGATGGCACGCGACATGTGGATCTATTCCTGGCATGTCTTCGGCTGACCAGCGAAGATGTCCAAGTTATTCAGCAGGCAGGAGGTTAACTGGAGCTTTTCCTCTCCCGATAGCTCGGCGTTGATGATCAGCTTCTTCCCTTCCCCTTCAACAATGGGGATCTCTTGGGTCTCCTGGGCAGGTTCCAGGTAGGTCCCTTTCGTTCCGCGCTCCCCTCAGCTTCTTCAGGGAGTTCGGACACCTCTTGGATGTCATTCTGGCCTTGTGAAGTGGTGCCTCGGTGATCACATTAACTGTCTTCACATAACATTCGCGTGCCACCTTTGGATCGCTCCGGATCCGGTACTGACGCCCCTCAGCAACGAATTTCAAGGCCAAATGGAAGTGGATACTACCGCTCTGTAAGCATTCAGGATTGGCCTTCCGAAAATTGCGCAGTAGCTACTTGGGGCTTCCACCACTACGAAGTTCACCAACTTCGTTATGCCCCCTAGGGATACCAGCTTCACGCACCCTTCCACTTCCTTCTTTTCTCCTGAGAAGCCATAGAGGGGGCCTTCCGTGGAGAGTAAGGCCTTTCCAGTCTTGAGGGCCTCAAACGTTTGGCGAAAGATGAGATTAACTGAGCTGCCTGTATCGATCAAAATTTTGTGCACTGCGTAATTCTCAATAACCGCCTTTATCACCACCGCGTCATCGAACGGATTTGCATTTGGGGAGAGATCTTCCTGGCCAAACGTAACAACCGTCCTTTCCGGGGCAGAAGTGGAGGCAACTGCTACTTCTTGCTTTGTAACTCTCCCGATGCTAGATTTTCGGGAGGATTCTATCCCTGCCCCACCATGGATGCAATAGATGTTGCCGAGAGAGCCAACATCATTCACCTCTATGCATTCGGCTGCGGGATGTATATCCCCATAACCACCGGCCTCCTCTACATCAGCACACTCCCATGTTACTTCGACTGCCTCCTTCTTCTTCTCAGCTCGCGGTTCAACCGGAGTTTCCTGCCGAATCAACCCCCGAAGCTTTCCTCTTTCAGGAGTTTTTCTATCAACCACCGGAGGGCCCGACAATCCTCAGTCTGATGCCCCTCTTCTTTATGATATTCACAATAAAGGTTCGGGTTCCGATTGCGAACTTCTGATTTCAAAGGAGGGGGCCTTTTAAAGTCAGGCCTCTTCTGAAGAATCTGCACGACCTCATTCATGGTGACGTTGAGTGGGGTGAATGAATCTTGTGATTCATCATATCGGATGGATGGGATAGGTGGAGATGGTTGTGCGATGTATTGTGGCAGATATACGGGCATGATTTGCGGAACTCCCATGGTTGAGTGGGTGCGATGGCCAACGGCGGCTTCTGATCTTGAAACCGTTGATGGCCAATGAATGGTTGCTTGGGCTTAAGATTCCTTCCCCTTTGAGCCCGAGGCTCGAAATCAGGCCGAGACGAGTGATTATAACGTTGCTGATGGGTTGATGCAGAATTGAACTGATCGTTGTCGCTGAGCAACTTGGCAACGTAACCCGATTAGTCTTTTCCCCCCTGATAAATTTGTTTGCCAGACTAATCATTTCTTGATATGTCTTTGGCTCCCTGATTTGGGCTTCAAACTTCAGCGGCCCCTCCCTAAGGCCATGCATTAGTGCGACCCTATATAACTCTGGATCGACGTTTTGTACCTCCATTATTTCCCTTTGGAACGATCGACGAAACGGGCCCACGTTTCGTTTTCTTGCTGTCGTATCTCGAATAGGGCTGCCGGACCATTCTTCCTTTTCTTAGAGGTAGAGAATCGAAGCAGAAATTCTCTACGTAACTCCGCAAAGCATCTGATAGATCGAGGATGCAATCCATAGAACCATTCTCTGGCCTGCCCATCAAAGGATGTCACCAGGAGCTTGCACTTTGTTGCATCAGTGATGGTCCTCAGAGCAACAGCCGATTCAAATGCCTGAGGTGTATTGCTGGATCGGACTCCCACTATATGCTGACATACGTGGTTCTCGAAAGTTGTTTGGGGCGGCTCTCCTCGGATTTCGTCGGTGAAGGGAGAACTCTCCTCGGCATCCTCGTACAGAGGGAAAGCAGGGTTGTAAGGGATCTCGGCTGCGGTCATTGGCGGACAGGCCGCATGATAGGAGCGGGCAGGTGCTCCAGCCGGATATGATTGGAAGGCGGCGACCTCAGGCGGATAGGGAAAAATGAGCGCCTGAGAGGTCGCCCCTTGAAAGTCAAGGACCCGAGCTGGCATACATCGCGCGGCCTCTTGGTAGTAATTCGGCCGGTCCGCGGGACCTTCTTGTGGTGGTCGGGAATGAGCGACTTGCGCGAACGGATATGGAGGTGGAGGAGGTAAAAACAGGAGTGACCGCCTGGGGAGCCGCGGCCTGCTGAGGGCTAACCGCTCGGTTAGTAAGTTAGGGCCTGAGTGATTGCGTCCAGACGCTGATCAGTCGCCTGCCGAGCCTGGTCGGCCTCTCTCTTTGTCTGCTCTAGAGCTTCCCACAAAGAGTCTTCACTGTGGTCGGATCGGTCTCTTGGAGGGAGCTGGCGTCTGACATTCTGAACCAAGGATTTCGCTGACAGTCTGCGATCTGAAGGTCGCGTGTTTCTGTTCGATTCAAAAGTGCGCTTACGAGGAAAATTGAAGGCTGCGGACTATCAGTTACTATTTAGTTAGAGAATTCAGACCGCTAGCAGCGGTCGAGGCCAGACTTCGCCCGTCGCGGCAAATGCCACTCCTGCGACGGGCTTTCCTTTGATTGAAAAGAAGCGGTTACAAATGCGAGAAAGCAGAAGCCGGCCGGTCAACAGTTCGCGAGACCTGAAACTCGAGACCGGAGCTCAGACAAGCGAGCTCTTGGATTCGAGTGTGCCTGTCTTGTGAACAGTGCCGCCCCCTATTTATAGGCTTGGGGGCCTGCCCGATCGGGCAGGGATAAAAACCTCCTGCCCGGGTACAGGAGAAACGGGCAGGCGGTGACGGGATACACAAAGAAGAAAAAGAAAGAGGCCGCGCGATCTGACGGCCTGTCTTTCCGACCTGTCTTGCTTGCGGCTGAGGACACCGGACCAAGTCAATAATGCAGACCGCGCGGTTGGAGATTGAGGCCGCGGTCTGCCTTCTGGTCATGACTTAGCCGATCTTCAAGAGATAACTTGGATAGCCTTCGATCTGGAGCCCGGCCTGTTCTTCGGGGCTGGAACTTCGAGTTTCTATGGGACAACCCGCCGGTCTTCTAGTTGAGACCGCGGATGATCTTCTTGCCTTGGCTCTTTGACGATCTTATCCCTTTGGGGGCGATCCGGAAATGACTCCAGCCGCCCGGCCTGGCCCTTCTTGAACTGAGAACCGCCGATCCCGGACCCAGCGGCTTGGCCCAGGAGTCCGCGCGGTCTGATAATGATTCAAACCGAGAAGCGGTTTTCCGGGCAAACACAAGTATTGGCAGATTTCTTGGTGGACACGACGGAGTCTAATCCAGAACAGAGAGTACAATCTCCCTTGGCTTGGATCATTTATGTGGATGGGGCTTCTGGCAGAAACTCTGTGGGAGCCGGAGTGGTTCTGATCAGTCCAAATGGCGTCAGGCTGGAGCAGGCTATCAAATTCTTCTTTTCAGTTACAAATAACCAGGCCGAATACGAAGCATTCTTGGCTGGCTTGAGACTCGCGAAGGAGCTTGGATAGAACATGTTCATGTGAAACTGATTCTCTTGTGATGGCCTCGCAGGTTCTGGGGAATTATGAAACAGAGAACCGATGTTGAGAAAATATCTATTCCTAGCGAAGAAAGAATTGGGAGATTCAAATCCTTCATCATCAACACATTCCGAGAACACAGAATGAAGAGGCAGACGAATTATCAAAGTTTGGTCTTCCATCCGGAGGGGTGACCTCAGAACTTTTTCATCCGGCAACAGATGGGACGGAAGAAGAGGAGCTCATGCAGATCGATCAAAATCCTTCCTGGAAAGATCCTTATGACTATTTCTGTCAAAGGGGAGTTTCATTCGTCAATCAAGGACAGAAATAGATTCAGAAGAAAGGCAGCGTACTACTACTTGATGGCAGGAGTCTTGTATAGGAAAACTCTGATTTCTCCCTCAGCACGGTGCGTTTCAGAAGAGGAGGTCCCGGCTATACTTCAGGAAATTCATTCGGGAGAGTGCGGTAGTCATTCAGGAGCGAAGACTTTGGAGAAAAGGATCTTGCGGCAGGGATATTTTTGGCCGACCATGAGGAAAGATGTGCTGAAGCATTTGCCGGGCGATGTGTCCAGTGTCAAAAGTTCGCTCCTCTTCAGCATTTGCCTGCTCAGTCACTCAGGTCGATAACCGCGGCCGTGGCCTTTTGCAGTATGGGGAATGGATCTTATGGGACCTTTTCCGATGGCCAGCGGTCAACGCCGTTTCATCCTGGTAATGATCGACTATTTCAGTAAGTGGATTGAGGCAAAAGCGCTAGCAAAAACAACAACTCAGATCGTCAGAAACTTCATCTGGGGGGAAATAATTTGCCGGCATGGAATTCCGTTAGCAATTGTTACCGATAACGGTCCACAGTTCAACAATTCTAAGATGAAAAGCTTCTGCGATCAGGCAGGAATTGATCTGCGATTTTCCTCAGTACATCATCCCAGGACCAATGGCCAGGTGGAAGCAGCGAACAGGCAAATCCGGCAGCTCTTGATGAAAAGGGTCTTAAATCAGAAAGGGAATTGGGCGGACCAGCTTCCTTCCATCCTTTGGACTCTTCGTACTACGCCATCTTCAGCTACAGGGGAGACGCCGTTCAAACTATCTCATGGCTCAGAGGCCGTTGTTCCGTAGAATTTGAAGTGGTCACTCCAAGGGTTATATATGCAAAAGGAGGAGAATCATGGATGGATGAAAATGATGAGGCTATGAGGTATAATCTGGATCTGATCGAGGAGCTTCAAGACGAGGCAACTATCAGGCAGGAGGAAGTTAAAGAAGGATGGCAAAATATTTTGACAAGAATGTCAGGGTAAAGCAGTTCGCAAGCGGTGATTTGGTATTAAAGAAGGTAGATGCTGCGGCCAGGTCTGGTAATGTTGGAAAGCTGGATCCTAATTGGGCAGGACCTTTTATCATCAAAGAAGTATTAAAGATGGGCCTACCGTCTCCACCCAGTGAAGGGGAGGACATCCCGCGTACTTGGAGCGGTGACGATCTTAAACGATTCTATCCTTGAATTATCTCTTTTATTCTCTACATTTTTTTTGATATTAAATGAAAAGCCCTATACTGACACCTCTTCTTGTCTGATGGTTCTCTACATTATGAATGTAAACATACATATCTCACTCCCCCAAACCTCTGAGATATCGCCGAATTCTGCTCGAACCCCCTCGAATTGTAGTCGTAGCGTAAAACCCACCAAGACCATGTGATGCGGGGAGTTTTCGCACACGTGTAGTGGTAGCTTGCCAATTCCGCTGCGGAGGTCTTCAGAATTTTGGATCCCGGCCGATATCTGACACACCCCCTGCATCAAGGGAGGTCTAGGTGATTGTCAGCTCTATCATGCCCCGGAGGGATATAGTTACAGCTTTGATGATCTTTCTGAGGAAAGCAATGTTCGCCGCCGAGGCCCACCTGCCAAACTGATCATCATAGTCTGTGACCATCGAATACTCTTAGGTACTCTCGAAACGGTGCCTAGTTGGCCCACAACTGAGTTGATCTCTCTGAGGAAAGCAATGTTCGCCGTCGAGGCCCACCTGCCCAATTGATCAACTCAGCTTGTAACCCTAGGCAAGAGAGCGGATGAGTCGTTTACAGCTCTTATGACCACTTGAGGAAAGCAATGTTCGCCGCCGAGGCCCACCTGCCCACTTGGTCATTTGAGTCTGTACATACCTTTTTCTTATTCTTTCTCTACAGGAAGGCATTTGCCTTTATGGTTTCTTGTATAAAACCATTCGAGGAAGATATGGTTAAGACAGGTACAGGTGTTCGCCTACCCTAATAAGGGTTATGATAAATGAGACCGAGCGGTCTGAACATCCAAACCGAACGGTCTGATTGGATATAAGTTGGGATATTCTCTGACAAGTATATGATTACCCGGGTTGTTATTTAACCGGGCGATCTTATCAAATTTTTTGGATATCTCCGGAGCCGATTATCTGTTACCCAGGTTGTTATATAACCGGGCAGTCGTATCAATGTTTTATAAGATGGAAATCTCCGAAGATGATCATCTATTACCCAGGTGACAGTCAAACCGGGCGAGTCCATTCATCTTCTATAAAAATGGATATTTCTGGAAAAGATATATAGTTGCTCAGATTTCATTCTGACCGGTCGAATTTATCTATCTGTCCATCCGTTAATGAGTTGGGTATTTCTACATTCGGATCATATGGTTGTCCGGATTGTATTCTAGCCGAGCGAATCTATACATCTTTAAACTAAGTTGGATGTTTCCGGGACTGACTAATCTGATTACCCGGGTTGCATTCTAACCGGGCGGATATGCCCGTCTTTTATTAAGTAAAATGTTTCTGAATCTATTCATATGATCGCCCGGGTTGCACTCTAACCGGGCGGATCTGACCATTCCTAATCAAGATTCCGGAACAGATTATCTGATTGCCCGGGTTGTATTCAAATCGGGCGGGATTATTCATCCTTTATAAAATTGGATACTTCTGGAGCTAATTATGTGATCGCTCGGGTTACACTTTGACCGATCGGATACATCTATCTCTCTACTCCATCAAGTTAATACTTATGGATCTGGCTATATAATCCGGGTTGAAATTTAAACCGGCCGGGCATTATCCATCCCTGAATGAATAATCAGAATTGGATATTCCTGGATTTGAATATATGGTCGCTCGGATTGTGTTCTAACCGATCAGGTTAAGCTATTTCTTAGCAAAAGTTATCTCTAGACATAATGGATTACTCGCCAGAACTGAATCCGAACTGCGTGAAAGTTGTTATTCATTACATAGCAGCAAGTATTTAATATCTACAAATGAAGAGAAGCCGCGCGATCCGAATTATAGCCGCATGAATCTATCTGTTATTAGAAATCGAATATCCTGAGATCCAAATGAATAATCGCGCGGGCTGGATAAAGGATCTTCAAAGACAATCAATCATCACTTATGCTCAGACCAAGATGACCGCACGATTAGATCATGGAGAGTAAAGAAAAAAAAAAGACAAGGTATCACAAGTAAGTAATAATAGAAGGACAATCAGACAGGTAAAATTTCTATTTCATTCCCAAAAAAGTGTTTACAAAATATTGACCGCCCGGCCAACAAAAGAGACCGCGGTTACAAAAATTAAATTAGAAAAACAAAGGGCACTAGTCTGCCGATTTTTTCTTCTTCTTCTTGGCAGGAGAAATTGAGTCGATGTCAACCTCCGGCGAATAACCTTCACTTAGTGAGGAGGAGCCGGACGAACTGCTGTCGCTAGACCGCCCGGTCTTGCTTGCAGAGCCGTGGATCCAGAGGACAAGCTGTCCTCATCGTCATAGTCATCAGCATCTCCATCCGCGTCGGCCTCTTCAGCGGCTTCATCACTTCCATCGCCTCCTTGATGGAGCACGATCTCCCTGCCCGCGTCGGTTTCGGCCTCCTCGCCCCACCTGGATTTTCCTTTTTTCCGTCGGCTGATTTCGTCAAGCTGGACCTCCAAGGCGGGGAAAGGTCGGAGAAGGTGGTTCCGCCGAATCCTTCGGACAGACCGCCCCGGTCTCCCATGAGACCCAAAGCCTTGTTGATCCCTTGGGCCACATGGGTAGCACCTCGTCCTGGAAGGCCGGGTTGGTCATCTCGTATTGTCTCTGCAAAAGAAAGGCAAAATGAATTAGGTCGCCCGGGCTGATCAAAGGGGACCGCATTGTCTTTTTGAAAAACTCACCGCCACGACTTCCTGAAGCCGCGCGTTCTCCTCTCGAAGCCGCGTATTCTCCGCGGCCTGCTCCTCGTACTTTCTCTCCAGAAGTTTCTGAGCAGAAACTAGCCGCTTATACGCCAGGGCCATGAAGTGGTTGGCCGAAAATCCCCAGGCGCCGGCTTGAGCCGCTAGCCGGGGGAGCTCTTCTTCAGGAGTTCTCATCAGCCTCCTTAAGGTCTTTGGACCATACAAAGCGGTCCCGGCGGCTAGGGCATGGCGTTCAATTTTGTCGCTCCCCCATGGAGGAAGAGCGGTGGATACCCGGATCCGACTTCCATCCCTATGCCAAAGGACGGTCGGGTTGCCCTGCAGATCGGGCGGGTTCCCACTAGAACGAAGGATTTCGTAGTCGTCAGAAGAGGCCGGGCCCTCTTCTTCCGAGGATTGCGACCTCTTTCGCCGCTGCCTCTTCTCCCTCTGGGTTAAAATTGGGCCGGCCGGCGTGACCGGCTTGTTCGCAGGAACGATATGGGCGGCTGCAAAATGAAATCAAAAGCGTAAGTAAAGAAGGCCGCGCGGTCATATAAAGGCGGTCTAAGGGGGCTTACTATGCTCGGGGAGGATATTCTCCAGCTCCGAGAACAGCGGGATGTAGTGGTTGATATCCAACCGCTCGTTCTCAAGGAACGCGAAGGTGTCCGCCTCAATCTTTCCGACCTGAGGGATCTGGAAAACTTCTTCCCCTCGGACTTGCGGGTTGGTCTGCAACAGTCCGAAGTTACCTTCGAGCATTACAAACCGCTCCTACCAGTCGGAGACTTTGTTCGCCAGATTGACAATCTTCAGCCCGTGGCAGCTGAAGTAGAGATGCCCCCTATAAGTCGAAGTCCCCGAGTCGGAAACTGCCCGCACAGAGAAGAATTTTCTGAACAGGTCTATGGAGAATCTGGTTCGCTCGAACCGCAGGTAAGAGATGAAGCTAT
Organism: Dactylorhiza incarnata; assembly: GCA_033032865.1. Taxonomy (NCBI): domain Eukaryota; kingdom Viridiplantae; phylum Streptophyta; class Magnoliopsida; order Asparagales; family Orchidaceae; genus Dactylorhiza; species Dactylorhiza incarnata. The sequence continues at coordinate 12,934 of JAWHQI010002753.1, forward strand.
ATATTGAAGCGATGGAGTTCGGCGAAAGCTGACCGGGCACAACCCCATAATGGTCAAAGATGGCAATGACTTCAAGCGGTAGTGGAAACTTGAAGCCATATTCGAAGTGGTCAACTGGGACGGCGATCTGGTGCGGATTGGAGGAGTTAATCCGCTCGTCACGCAAAGGAAGTCGCGCGAGCAGATTACTCCCTACCATGTGACTGGCAATGAAATCGTCCAGTTCGTTCTGAGTGAGGCGGCATTCCGGATGGTCCGCCGAATGGAATGCCAAGGCCGCGTCAGCTCGGACGGCTTTAACTTTAACAGGTCGCTGCGACTTGTTCTTGGATCGCGCCATCTGTAAATCGTGAGAATGACTTCGGAAAATTCCCTACTTATAGATTTCTATGACCTGTGAATAGTAAAATCATATCGCGGCTATACATTCTAACCGCCCGGTCAATGGCCTATGTGGTTAGATTCACCAGAGAAATAAAAGAAGCAAAGGCATCCAGAAAAACAGAAACAAGCATACATCACAGTTCGCCCGACCAGAAGTCAGTTCGAATAAAACATAAGATCTAAACAAGGCACCAAATATAGCGGTTAAAAAGAAGACCGCGCGAGTTATTCAGAATAAGAGAGAAAAACATTGTTCAAATCGATGGGCCACATTCATAATACAAGTTCTCAAAAGTTGGTCACGGCTGACGGCGTTCTGGGGAGGCATCCTCTCTATGAAGTCGTGCGACCTGGTCGCTGGTGGTGTTCAAAAGAATAAATCTGGCTAGTATGAAAGTGGAGGTGGTTGATTGTACTATGAAGCCGCCCGACATCCCTTTCGACCCGCGAAGCGGCAATCATACGGGGGGTTGCGGCGGCCTCGTCAATCATTGGATCAGCCGCCCGGACTGGGGGAGGATTCGAGCCCGCTCCAATAGTCGGGCGGCTAACAGCTACCACCCCATCGTTCATATTTCGCCGACCAGCGGCGACTTCTCTGGTTAAGCGCAGGAATTTATCCTGGTAATATTTCGAGTCGCTCTCAAATTTGGCAGAGGCTCTCTTCTCTTTTTCCAGTTGGACGGTCAGAGCAGCCCGCGTAGCCACCACTGCTGCCCGCGCGGCCTCAAGCTGAGTCTCCAGGACTTTCACCCTCTCTGTGCTGGATCTCCTGTCAATCTCTGATTGTGCCAGAGCGGTCCGAGTGGCGGCCTCCTGGTTTTCTGCCTCCTTCAAGCGGGCTCTCAGGTTGATCAGATCTGCCTCAAGGCGATCAAAGAGCTGCGGCCCTTCCGGCAAGGTCGTCGCACAGGTTGAAATCAGGGGAGCTAGCGAAGGCAGGCTGGCCTCAAGGTGGCCCGGTTTCATAATCTGGTCCGCGCTATCTGAAAGAAGCCGTTTGGTTATGAAAAATAAAAGCATGCAACGCTATATATAAGTAAAAATGAACATAAATACGAGAGCAGTGCCTAGGCGGGCAGGCCATTTAGACCGTCCCGAGTTCATCCTCTGACATTGCTCACGCCAGAGTCTCTCCGTACTTGGCCTAATGAAAGGGAGCCGGGCCGCTAAAGAAAAGAGGCTCGGCGGCGGGTTCACTAATTTATTATGGCGAGGCCGCAGAATGGAAAAGCGGACAGCTTTGTAGTCCGTAGAATCCTTACCTGCCGCAAGAGGATTAGGCCGCGACGGCTTGTTCAAGGCCTGTTCCGCCCTCTCCTTCTTCACCGTCATTATCTCCTCCCCGGTCATCGCTGGGGGAACCTCCTCCCGCGCTCTCAGAACTTCTTCAAGCTCCCTCGTTCTCTCTTCGACCTCCAAGGCAGTCCGGGCGGCAGCTTCTCTTTCTTCGGTCTCCGTCCGAGCGGTCTCTTCAGGCCGGACTGTATTATCAGTGGCAGAGGGATTTTGCCTGGGAACAATCGGGCTGTCAAGAAGCTTATCTCGCTTCACCAACTCTTCCATACCCCTAAAGATCCCATTGAAAGATAAGCTGCTCGCCGAGTCCGGAGGCAGTTCGCCCGGTTTCGTATCAGGGGTAGCCGGTGATTCATTTGACTTGTTGGATGGAGGAGTCGCGAGGCCTAGCTCCTCCTTTAGTCGCGAATTGGTCTGGAGGAGGGAGTCGGTCGGTTTCTTGAGAGCCGCCCTTTCCTTAGCGGCTAACCTCTTGACCTTCTTTGTTATCCGCTCGGTCACGGACCCGGTCTGCTTCCTCTTCCTCTCTCTCTTACCCGGAGCAGGGTGAACTTCTTTTAGGGGGCTTGGATAATCGTCCACGGACAGAGGAGTATTCGGTTCGCCCGTCCTGGGGGAGCTAACCGCCTCTTCCTCTAGATCCCTGACAAGCAGGTGAGGGTTCCCGGATGGGGTGATTTCCACTCCAAACGAGGCGGTTTCGCCGACCTTCTTCGAAGGGCTGTCTGAAACAACCTTTTCAGAAGTGGCGGCCACCTCTTTGCTCGGCAAGCTAGCGGTCTGTTGGTTGAGGTCGCTGGGAGGGATCGACGAGACATCAGGGGGAGGCCCCGAACTGTTCACCACGGGCTCTGCAGGAGTTTTGGGAGTTGATAAGTCTACGACTGGCTTGGGGCTAGCCGCTGCGGCCTTCTCAGCCCGCTTCCTCTTCTTCCGATCTTTCATGTCTTGCTTTTCTTTCTCCTTATTCGGCTTTTCCAACGGTTCGCGCCTCTTATCTTCCGCCCTCTTCTGGTCTCCGCTGGGATCCACGCGGTCTAGCACAGCGTCCATGAAGTCCATTGCTGAAGAATTGCCGGTCTTAAAAATTCTGACCGCAACTGGCGAGTAATACCCCGTGATTTCAGGAAAAAACTCCGTAGAATGAATTCTCTGGCTCTCTTATAGAATTCAAGACAGGTCGGATGCGGTCTCCCGGTCAAAGCTAATATTTTCGAAATTCTTTTGAGATTTGAAAATATGCGGGGATTATGTTCGCCCGGAAAACCGCTTCTTGGGTTGGACCATTATCAGACCGCGCGGACTCCTGGGCCAAGCCGCTGGGTCCCGGGATCGGCGGTTCTCAGTTCAAGAAGGGCCAGGCCGGGCGGCCTGGTGTCATTTCCGGATCGCCCCCAAAGGGATAAGATCGTCAAAGAGCCAAGGCAAGAAGTTCATCCGCGGTCTCAGCTAGAAGGCCGCGCGGGTTGTCCCATAGAAACTCGAAGTTCCAGCCCCGAAGAACAGGTCGGGGCTCCAGATCGAAGGCTATCCAAGTTACCTCGTGAAGATCGGCTAAGTCATGACCAAAAGGCAGACCGCGGCCTCAATCTCCAAACCGCGCGGTCTGCATTATTGACTTGGTCCCGGTGTCCTCAGCCGCAAGCAAGACAGGTCGGGAAGGCAGGCCGACAGGTCGCGCGGCCTCTTTCTTTTTCTTCCTTGTGCATCCCGTCACCGCCTGCCCGTTTCTCCTGTACCCGGGCAGGAGGTTATTTTATCCCTGCCCATTCGGGCAGGCCCCCAAGCCTATAAATAGGGGGCGGCACTGTTCACAAGACACACATACTCGAATCCAAGAGCTCGCTTGTCTGAGCTCCGGTCTCGAGTTTCTGGTCTCGCGAACTGTTGACCGACCGGCTTCTGCTTTCTCGCATTTGTAACCGCTACTTTTCAATCAAGGAAAGCCCGTCGCAGGAGTGGCATTTGCCGCGACGGGCGAAGTCTGGCCTCGACCGCTGCTAGCGGTCTGAATTCTCTAACTAAATAGTAACCGATAGTCCGCAGCCTTCAATTTTCTTCGCAAGCGCACTTTTGAATCGAACAGGAAGAGTCCAACGAGGAGTCCTAGGAAGTGTCCAATTATGAGTCCTATTAAGAGTCCAATGAAGAGTCCTTTGAGGAGTCCTTGATGAAGGCTACGCTCTCTGACACGTTCGCAATGAACAAGCACGCGTTCCCTCTCAACAAACCAATTTATACGTCGTACAAAAATTAATCGCAGAGTACACGCAATGCAATATTTATCAATTAGATGCTAACGAACGAGTTGTCACAATGCTAGAGGTCGAATAAATGGCTATAGACCAAAATTCTCCCCGACTATAAAGACCCACCGGTCCGATCGAGCTAGAGTTGTACCAAAAGAGATCCACCAAAAATTATGGTTAGAAAATGGTAGATCTCTCCCACAAAAAGTCGAGGTTCGCCAATCCTCTTCGAAAATTACAGAGATTAAGATGGACGCAAAATCGATCGAAGAAACCACGATTAATCAATTGAGTCGAAGATCATGCCAAAATTACCACCACAAGAAATTAACAAGAGGGAAATCTCAAGAGTAGAAATTTCGTTACCCCGCTTGAGATGGGATTATCCTCAAGCATGCGCTAGCCCAAATCGTTCTTCAACGGATCCACCGGAGCCGCACCGAACGGAGAGAAACTCGTTCTCCTTCGTCGCTTCACGCCGGATTAGATCCCACGAAACCATGACTCTTTTCTTCTTCTTTCTTCACCTTGGATGAAATCTTCCCAAGAGGAGGAAGAATAGGAGAGGGGGAGGGGAGATGGATGAAACTTGCCATGGAAGGGGGAGAGGAAGAGGTTGGCCGGCAGCCAAGAGGAAGGAGGCAAGGGAGAGGGGCGGCCTAGAAAGGGGAGGGTCGAAATCCTTAGAGGGAAAGAGAGAGAGAGAGGGGCGGCTAGGAGGAGGAGATTCCAAGAGAGGGATTTTAGGGTTCAGTTTTTTAATTATTCCAATACTCCATAAATCTAATACAAGATGGCCTTTTATAGGCTAGCCAACAAACATGGCTAACGCAGTCCGAAATTAAAATAAAACATGAGCATGGCTAAACGCAGTCCAAAATTAAAATAAAACATGGACATAAACAAAATCCAAAATAAAAGACAAAGCTTGATAAAATTTTAATTAATAATTATAATTATTTTATTTTAATTATTAATTATTAATCTTGCGGCGCGGACGAAGGTTGTAACGGCGATGGCGTTCGTCATGACGTAGGTCTTTGGTTGGAGAGGCGCCATCATCCGTAAGCGCGCTGATACAAACATATTCATGTTGAGGGTCGTCGTCGCCATCAGTCCTACGAAGATTCTAATGAAGAGTCCGACAAAGAGTTATATGAAGAGTCCTACATAATGTCATACAAAGAGTCTGAAGTAGAGTCTTAGAAAGAATCCTATGAAGAGTCCTAAGTAGAGTTCTATGTATAGTTATACAAAGAGCCCTATGAAGAGTCTTACCAAGAGTCTTAAGAAGAGTCCTCTAAAGAGTTCACTGATTATTCCTGTGAAGAATCCTATGAAGAGTCTTATGAAAAGTCCTACGAAGATTCCTATAAAGAGTCTTACATAGAGCCCTAACTAGAGTCCTAAGAAGAGCCATAGAAAGAGTCGTACGAAGAGTCCAACAAAGAATTCTATAAATAGTCCTACAAAGTGTCCTATGTAGAGTACCAAGAGGAGTCCTACGAAGAGTCTAAGGAAGAGTCCTACGAAGAGTCCTATGAAGTATCCTATGAAGAGTTCTGTGAGGAGTCCTACGAAGAGTCCTACAAAGTGTCCTATGAAATGTCCTACGAAGAATCCTATAAACAGTCTTAAGAAGTGTCCTACTTTGAGTCCTACAAAAATTCCCACAAAGTGTCCTACAAAGAGTACTATGTAGAGTTCTAAGAAGTGTCATACGAAGTGTCCCAGAAAGAGTCCCAAGAAGAGTCATACGAAGATTTCTATGAAGAATCCTAAGAAGAGTCCTAAGAAGAGTCATACGAAGAGTCCTACGAGGAGTTCTACAAAGAGTCCTACGAAGAGTCCTACAAAGTATCGTAAGTAAAGTGCTAGGAAAAGTCCAGTGAAGAGTTCTATGAAGAGTCCTATGATGAGTCCTACAAATAGTCCTATGATGACTGCTATGAAGAGTCATACGTAGAGTCCTACACAGAAAGTGTCCTACGAAGAATCCTCTGTAGAGTCCTACGAATAGTCCTACAAAGATTCCTTCCAAGAGTCCTATGAAAAGTCCTATGATGAGTTCTATGAGAAGTCCTACAAAGAGTCCTAATTAAAGTCCTTCAAAGAGTCCTACAATAAGTCTTACAAAAAGTATTAATTATGGTCCTAAGAAGAGTGAGTCCCAATTAGAGCAGTAAGAAGATTCCTACTAAGTTTCCTATGAAGAATCATATGAACAGTCCTATGATGAGTCATATGAAGAGAACTATGAGGAGTCCTGCGAAGAGTCCTAAGAAGAGTTCTTAAAAGATACCTAAGTAGAGTCCTAAGAAGATTCCTAAGAAGAGTCCTACAAGGAGTCTTTAAAATAGACCTAAAAAGTGTTCTATGAAGAGTCCTACTAAAATTTATACGATGGGTCCTAAGAAGGAGTCCTAACAACAATCCTATGAATTGAACTAAGAAGAGTCCTAAGAAGAGACCTATGAAGTGTCCTACTAGGATTCTAATGAAGAGTCCTACTAAAAGTACTACAAAGAGTCTTGCGAAGAGTCCTATGTAGATTCCTACAAAGAGTCCTAACTAGAGTCCGAAGAAGAGTCCAACGAAGAGTCCTACAATGCGTCCTATGAAGAGTTCTACTTAGAGTCCAACAAAGAGGCCTAACTAGAGTCCTAATAAGAGTCCTAAAATATTCCTTAAAAGAGTCCTACAAAGAGTCCTACAAAGAGTACTATAATGAGCCATAAGTAGAGTCCTATGAAGAGCTGTATGAAGAGTCATACGAAGAGTCCTACAAAGAGTCCTACCAAGAGTTCAACGAAGAGTCCTACAGAGAGTCATAAGTGGGGTCCCAAAAAGAGTCCTACAAAAAGTCCTATGAAGAGTTCTAAGAAGAGTCCTACGAAGTTTCCTACGAAGAGTTTTTAAAAGAGCCCTAAGTAGAGTCCTAAGAAGAGTCATAAAAAGAGACCTAAGAAGTGTTCTACAAAGAGATAGTTGAAGAGTTATACGATGGGTCATAAGAGGAGTCATAACAAGAGTCCTAAGAATTTATGTTATAAGAGTACTAAGAAGAGACCTACAAAGTGTATTACTAGGAATTGTATGGAGAGTCCTATGAAAAGTACAACAATCGGTTCTACGAAGAGTAATGCGAAGTGTAATGCTAGAGTCCGACGTAGAGTGCTAAGTATAGTCCTACAAAGAGTCCTAAATAGATTCCAAAGAAGAGTCCTATGAAGATATGTATAAAGTGTCCTATGAAGAGTCCTGCAAAGAGTCCTAAGTAAAGACCTAGTAAGAATCCTATGTATATTCCAATGAAGACTTATGTAATGAATCCTATGTAGAGGCCTATAAAGTGCCCCACGAAGAGTCCAAAGAAGAGTCCCAAGAAGATCCCTACGAAGAGTCTTAAGAAGAGTCCTACAAAGAGTCCTACGAAGAGTCCTACAAAGAGCTCTAAGTAGAGTCCTAAGAAGAGTAATACGAAGGATCATTCGAAGAGTCCTACAAAGACTGCTACAAAGAGTTCTACGAAGTGTCCTACAAAGAGTCATAAGTAGAGTCCCAAAAAAGAGTCGTAGAAAGTGCCCTATAAAGAGTCCTAAAAATCCAGGGCTGTCTTCACCTAGACGGGGGATGAATAGGTGATGTTGGCTATTTTAATGCTTTGCAGAATAGTAAATGTAAATGCAACAATCACACAACATAGACACATGCTATTTATTATGGTTCCCCAAGTCATTGTGTCACTGGTACTCCACTGTCCTCCTTCGCCTGTCTTACATTGTGCTAGACTCAACACTCTCCACCAAAACTCAGATCTACAGATCCTACAACGTACAAATAGCGTCTCCTACCTCAGGTCCCAAGGACCCTACAACTCAGAAGCCATGTCCAACTTCCTACCTCAAATAACAAATCTTCTACCTCAAATCTCGTAAGATACTACAACTTAGAAGCACTAACTGGCATCCTACCTCAGAGACAAAGTCTCCAACGCTCAGACTAGACAGAGCCCTGCAACTCAGATTCCACTCAGGAGTTCTATAGCTCAGATCTCAAAGAGATCCAATAGTGTTAATAAGTTTTATTAAAAACTTTATATAAACTCAAAATAAGTAAGCTTGAATACATTAGAGTCTTCTTGAAGCCTTATGAAGATCGGCTTCAACTGGAATCTTCTTGCAAAAGTAATGGATGAATCAGTGAAAAATCTTCTACACAGATGAAGACCCTTCCATTTAGTTGAAAGATCTTTGATCTGAATCAGCAACTTTTATCGACCTTAATTATTGGAGAAGATTATATATTTGCTTTCTGCTTGTCCTCTCCTTCCTTAAGCTTTTCAATGGAGCAGGACTTTTTGAGGCAAAAAAGCTTTTCTTTTTGATATATCGATTTTGTCATTCAAGATTAGGGTTTGCTTCAGCGCTGCAATCCCTTTTATAAGACAAGAATGTCTAATGGTCGATTCTAGTACTGATAATATGTCAGAAATCTCTTTCCTTAACAAATGAGATTCATTGGAAAATCTGCGGTGGCAATAAATGATGTGATTCCCAAATCACGCTTTAATTTTAATTCACGCATTTAAGTAATTTTACTAGATGTCTAGTTGAATTTAGTTCTTCAGGACGAATCTGCATGGTGTAAAGCTTTACATCATATCTTCTTCATTGATGAGTAGATTTTATATAGCATATTTAGACTCATCTAGTTGTATTTCTTTATGTAAAAGCTTCATTTTTATATGAAAAGAGCACATAAATCACTTGATCACTTTTCACGATTGAAGCACTTTTGAAGCCTAATTTGGCGTGCGAAGTGTCGATTCCATAGTAATGTGGACACACCACTTTTCTCTCCCATTTATTCACTTTTGTGCACTTAGAAAATTTGCACATGCCAGCGACTAATCACATCGGTCTGTTTGCGCGTCGCGAGCACGGGTTGTGTTGTCTTGGTTTAATGTTGTAGCTTATGCACAGTCGTGCATATTCCTTCACGCACGGGCGTGTGTATGTCACCGTCTAGTCAAATTTTTCTGAATCGGGCAAGCATTTTTCTTCTCGCACAACCTGGACAGTCGTGTGCTACCTACCTTCTATTCAAATGCATATTTTGTCCTGATATGGTGTTCTGTGTGAGCTCGTGCATTTTCATCTCGCACGGACGGTTTGACTGTGCGTCATGATAATCGCATGGGTGGTCTGTATCTAGACAAATTGCATGGTCGTGTGGTTTCCTTAGTGCATGAGCACTTCAGACCGTGCACATGTTTTTCCTTGAGATTTGGGTGTTTTGTCCTGTGCGTGCATTTTCTTCTCGTACAGGTAGTGTTGACCATGCGAGATCAAAACGCACAGGTAGATCTTGATTTGAAATTAAATCTGATAGGGTGTCATATTTCAACACCATTTTGAGTTTTTTATTGTCCTTCACGCACGATCAAATCGCATGGTCATGCGCCCGATCATGCGAGTTCATCTGTGATCCTATTTATGTTGTTTTCTGCAGATTTTGAAGGTCCGAGTTTCGAATTCCGGTTCATTTTTTACCTCCTCCAGGATAGTTCATCTAAAGGCCCCTAAAGTTAAGATCTAGCTCCCTCCTCCACTATGCACTACTTAGGGCTTTTCCATAGAGCATCCTTCATCTTCAAGGGCTGATTTCAAGGCATTGAAAGCATCTTCTTCGCAAAGCCAGGCTTTCTTTGATATTGACATGGCCGAAGAGTATAACCAGAGAAGTTGGGTACATTAGGAGATGCTGATAGCCCTCTCGGACCCCGAATGTAGATGATGATCAAAGATTGGACGCAGATTGACAACCTAGTTGCTTCTATCTTCGATCTACAACAAGCCTTTGGATTCGGTTGTATCTCTCTTCTTTTTTCCTGCAAATCTAGATGTTTTAGCTTTTCATATTATAATTTTGGGATGAATGACATGAATGTTGAATATTTGTTATAATCTTGTCTATGAGATTACTTTTTTTCATGCTTAAATGGAAGTGGTGTTGAATGCATGTGAGTGGTAGCTAGGATGTGTGATCCTCAATCACAAGTGGTGATTAAGGAAGTGATCAGATTGTGTTTGCAAAGCGGTGAAGGAAACCCGCATGGGTTCTATTAATTGCGAAGCGGTGTTTGCGACCCGTATTTCTTTGTAGTTTTGTTTTTATTAACTCAACCATCAAATCATAGCCCGTCTTTTCTTTGAAAATTTCAAAGCTAAGATTCTCTAAACGATAACACTTCTGCAAATTGATATTCCTTGTGAGATCAACACTCAGGGATTTGCTCCTCATTTTATATTACTTGAATGATTGGTACACTTGCCATTTCGTGCCGCAGCTTCGCTCCCGCCTATAGCGGCGTGCTAGATTTTGCGCATCAAGTTTTTGGTGCCGCTGTCGGGGATTACGGCTATGATTGTGACCGTTTCTTTCCTTCGGCTTTGTTTGTCTTTTCTTTGGTGCTTATTGTAAGTTTATTTTGACTTAATCCATGAATGCGTCCCCTTGCTTTGTGTGCGGCAGATGGTTTCAACATAATTGGATTCTCCATGAAGAATATGAACATATGATGTCTTGTTTGCCACCATCTCCGCAACCACAAAATGAGGGCACATCTTATTTGGAGGAAATCTTTTTCCATTTTTCATGATCTATACATAAATGTCTTGAAACTCAGCAGGAAGCCATTATTTAAGTAGCTATGAATGATGAGATCTTGACATCTCTTGACTTAGCTGAGTTTCAAGCACCCCCTCTAGTCAAGATACCATTGCAATAGGAACCGGATAATTCCCCACTCTATTGCATAATTACATACCTATTACTGAATTGGTGGAAACAGAGGAATCCCCTTATGTTTGAGATTACCTCCCCACACTTGGGGAACCCTCTTCTTGCAAATCACCAAATCTAGCAATTCCTGTAATTGTTGAATTAATATTTCCTTCTATTGAGTTTATTCTCCCTCCACTTCCTGCATTTAATTGTCCATGTTTTCCCTTGTAAGAGTATGTTATTGTTGACCCATTTAGTGATAATGTTATGATTCCACCTTGGCATGGAAAGCATGTTGTTGTGATTGAACACACTGCATATCCAACTACATGTTCACTGCTTATGATTCCCCTGAAGGATTGTATGCAAGGTGGAAAGAGATTCTTCTTTGATGAAGTACTATTGGAGGAGAAGAGGATTTTGAAAAGTAAGAGATTTGGGGATGGAGGACTGATCCTCCTATCCACCATCACCACTGAGTCTCCAGACCTTTCTTATTTATCAGTAGTTACTATTTTAAGTCAACATATAGTTTAACATTAAATTTGTGTAACTAATAATTAGGATCGTTGGACAACTTTGCTTTTCTTTTCTACATCTAGACTTTCATATTACTGCTTAATACAAGTATTTGAGTCCAACTTAATGACGTTAAATAAAAGTACTACAGGGTGATAAACTAAATTAGTTTTTATATGGTTTTCTAATATCATATACAATATGCAGCATTGTATTTCTAATGTATTTTGCAGAATGCTGGAGATCAATCATACAGGATACACCATCCGGAATCAGAAATGTTGGAGCATGAAGAAGAAGAAATTTAGATTTCAATCTTCTTTCGGTATGCTCAATATCTGATCATGGGGTACATTCTAACCTCTCCCCTTTGTTAACCTCAATGCTTTATAGTTAGATTCATCATATAGTTTCATCTAAGTTTGGGGGAGAGTGAACTGAACGCACACCCACATTTCTCACATCACAATTGCATAACTGAATTTTTTTTTATTTCAGCTGTTGAATATTATATGATTGCAGATTTTGTTTAATTAAATTGCTAATTTTCTATCATTTCCAAGCACACCACACAGCACCCGCTCAAACATGCACTTGCTTGTTTATGCGTTCTAGGTGAATTTAATTTTTCATGGTGATTGGGAATTTCTCGTGCTTGTATAGGTTTGGATTTTGGAGCAAAATGTTGACTCATGTAATGGTCCTAGTCGAGCGCACATGTTCATGTAGGATTTCGTGTAGAATCAACTTCTATACATACAATTAGGATTATGATTTCTAATTAAATTAAGATTGTTTATTCTACTCTTAATTTGTGAATTCGGTATAGTCGGAAAGTAGTAAAGGTGAGTGTGTAGAAGATTGTTAGTTATATTACTCTAGTTGGTCAAAAGGGTATTCTTTCTTGATTGATAGAACTTGCCCCTAAGGTTCGTCAAGACATTTGCATAGGTTAGTTCACTAGTGCGAGCATGACTTAGGCCATTTCTTATTCTGTTAGATCTTTTGCACCCATGCCCACATTTTATATCCTTGTGGACTTGAGAATACCCTACCTTTTGACGCAGCTCCACCAAATAATTCACCAAGGCCTATAATAGCATCCTGTCACACACCTGAATTTGAGTTCAAAATATAATTTTCAAAACTTGTGACTGATTTAGTTCTTTCATGAAAGTGGTGGCTATTCTTATATTGAAAAACCAATTTGTGGCTAATTGTTTGCTAAAAATGTTGAAAAGGAAAAAAAAGTTAAAGGAAAAAGAGAAGCAACGTAAAATCTGAAAAGAAGCAAACATGTTGAATAATAAATATTGAGTTTGGAAATAGGCGTTGTATACGCCAAATATTATTTCACTCAAGTCAGGGGGTCTCGTGTACACATTCTTTTGGTTTGGAAATCATCTCGTTGCGAGCTCATTTGTTTTGGTTTTGGTGTATAGCCTTCATATTTATCTTTGTATATCACACCAAAAACTTAAGCCTACACTTAATCCTACTTAAGTCCTATTGATTCACGCTATTGAATTCGACTAGTACCGTGGAGAGGTTGTGGAAGGGCAAGCCTATGGCCATCATCATTTATGGATTTCTTTGGAGGCAGACCTGATCTCCGACATCAAGTATTGTAGCTCTGAGCGATAACACTACTTTCTCCCTATGCGTGACTTTGGGATTCACCGTCGATTATAATTAATAGTAGAGAAAATAAATCAAACGCACGTTAGAAATTTATAAATTAATTTGTATGTTGAGGTCTTTCTGGTGAGATTCCTATGCACGCAGGCGTAAGACTTCTCATTTTACTCCTCTTATTCAGCTAGTTTTGGAAGTTCCTACCTATATGGAGAGTTGTTTGCATGGGTGTAGCAAACGAGTAAGTCTGGGGGGGGGGGGGGGGGGGGGGGGGGGGGGGGGGGGGGGGGGGGGGGGGGGGGGGGGGGGGGGGGGGGGGGGGGGGGGGGGGGGGGGGGGGGGGGGGGGGGGGGGGGGGGGGGGGGGGGGGGGGGGGGGGGGGGGGGGGGGGGGGGGGGGGGGGGGGGGGGGGGGGGGGGGGGGGGGGGGGGGGGGGGGGGGGGGGGGGGGGGGGGGGGGGGGGGGGGGGGGGGGGGGGGGGGGGGGG
>JAWHQI010002754.1:0-26282 GCA_033032865.1 Dactylorhiza incarnata
TAGACCACACTTTTAACGTGTTGCAAATTATTTTTTAAAGAGGCAAACATTACATAATTGTTGCATAAAGTGAACCGTCATGTGCAACATTTTAAAAATGTTCCCTATAAGAGATTAGAGAACAGTTTTTGAACGTTGTACAGAATTGTTGCCTAAAGATGCTAACCTTATTGCAACACTTATAAATTGTTCTCTATTCAAGATTTAGACAACAGTTTTAGAAATGGTGCAAAGGAGAGTGTTGCAAAGACTAAAATGTTGTAGTTGAAGCTTTCGATTTTGGAAGCTTGGAAGCTTTTGATAGTGCTGGGCACCTGCAGTCTGTTTCCTTCTCATGGGGCACTGCGCTATGTTGCGATTGGACGCAGTCCATTTTGATGTATGCAGAACGAAAAAGGAAAGACGAGGAGATTTTAAATCCTTGCCTGGATCATAGATGCTGGGCCATTTTCAAACTTTGCCTCAAAAAGTCCTCACCCGGAGCTTCTCCCAATTATTCTGAGCTGTAACACCTGTTTTGAAGAAAGCATTGCTCTTATTAGATAGTAATTCTACATTAGATGGAGTAGAATCTATCCCACTCTTTGAGAATGTATTTAAGTGTCTCTCCTTTCTTGTTTCCTCCAATTCAAGAGCTTTGTACAATGTCGGCGTGGATTATGGATTACAGTTATTGCTGATGTTCTCAATATCATCAGCAGAGTTTTTAGCAGGGAAGAACATGGATCTTTGGTGGCTAAAACCCTTCTGGATCTTTCAGGACTTTTGCTAGAGCATTTTGCCACTTTCTTGAGATTCCACCCAAACCGAAGAACATATTTTGTGTTTTTATCGAGGGTCTACTCGAACAATTGTTGATTTGCTTGTTTGTTGCAGTTGAGAACCAAAGAAGGTTGTTTGAACAATTTGCAAGCATGGTGAAGATTGTTGAGGATGTTATGTTGAACGGGCTGTTTCATCCTGCCCACATTTGTGGGTTTTCGAGCTCAATAACTGCGGGGCAGGAGGGAGGATCAAGTGGAGTTTATGAGAGTTATCACAGACACTTATTCAGGAAACTAGAAAAAGTTATCCGAGAGAAGAAGGTAACAGCACTGGGTGGGTCGGATGCCTTCTCCGTTTGTTTTCAAGAAGAGCTAAGGGCCAACAAGGATCTTCTCTCTCATTTAGAGGGCACCATGTTTTGAAAAAAGGCAATGAGGTCACCGGAGATGCTCAGGAGGCACGCATTCCTCTATTTGAAGTGTTTATGCAATTTATCAAACGGAGAAGGCAATTTGAAGTGTTTATGCAATTTATCTACGGTTCTGAGTGTTGGGTAGTGAATGGTGTATATGAGTAAAAAATGGGAGTTGCGGAGATGATAATGCTTAGGTGGATGTGTGGTCACACGAGACTGGACAAAATTAGGAATGAATGTATCATGGATAAGACAGGAGTGGTGCCAATTGTAGAGAAGATGTGAGAAGCTCGTTTAAGATGGTTCAGACATGTACATAGGAGACCATTAGAGGAACCTGTTAGGCGTTCTGAGAGTTTAGTCATTAGACATGTTTAACGGGGGAGTGGTAGACCAAAAAGACTTGGAATGAAACTATAAGGAAAGATATGATGTACTTAGGCATTAGTGGGCTGTGATTAAAGATAGAGCGCAATGGCGACAAATGATCCATATAGCTGACTCCACTATGGTGGGGTAAAGGTTTGAGTGTTGTTGATGATGTAATTGATTCTTTAGTCGATCACCAGAGAATTGCTAATCAAGAGCTCTAGTTTCTCAATTTTTGTAACTAGGGCAAACACCTTCATCCAACTTGGAATTCATTGATTTCTCGAAAGAAAAGAACTGCGCGCGGTGTGTATTATCAAATATAAGGAACGTGTCGTGGTTGGTGGCCGAGACGAGATTCGTTATCGAAGGATTTGTTCAAAGTCACGAAGTCGATTTTATGAAGATATTCCCAAATTGCAATAATAAAAGAGCCACTAATAATCTTCTCTCAATATATTTCATCTAGAGGTCATTGGTTAAAATAATTTGTGGACATACTTTGGGTGTGAAAGCAAATATTTTCTAGCCAAGGGTTTTTAAACTAACGATTTTTGCCTTATATAACATTTGGAAGAATAAGCGACTGGATCATAAGTTTTGTTGCGGGTCGCCTAGGGCTCTTGGTAGACCGGTTTAACTGAACCACCTTAGCTCGGGAGCGAACTAAGCGCGCAAACAGTCAATTGAGATTCGTTGAGTACACTGGGACTTTTTAACGTGGAAAACCCGGAAAGGGTAAAAAACCACACGGCCGGAGCTGTGCCGACCAAACTTCACTATCTTATGGGGGTTACAATCTGGTACTTAGAACTCGAGCGCGACAGGCCACTGCTCGTTACAATAACAGAGAGAGAGAGAGAGATGGAGCTTCGAGGGTGACAGGCCACCTCTCGGGAAACTAAGTCCTTTTCCCTTCTGAGAACTGTGGGGAAAGAAAGTGAGAAGGCTCTGGAGAACAAAAGTGAGAAGGCTCCGGAGAACAAAAGTGGGAAGGCTCCGGAGAACAAAAGTGAGAAGTTGCGTCGCCTTTCGTGACGGAGGAAATCTTCAAGTCCGGAGGAGAATTCCGCAAAAGTCTGCAAGGAGCTCTCCCGGGTCCAGAAGGCCAGGTCCTTTCAAATGAAGCCTTGGGGCTCCTTTTATAGCTTTGGCCGAGGGTAGTCCGGTAATTTCGCCGTTTGCAGTTTCCATAAATACCTGGTGGACGAATCATATTTTCTGGTTCGGGGCACACAGATCGCCCACTACAAGAAAAACCTCATTTAGCAAGGAAAATTAGGAAGGATATATAATTCCTTCCTAATTAGCATCAAATTTAGCTAGGTAAATGTTTTTTTGTTTTACCTACAAAAATAGCAAGGGATTTTTTTGTTGCAAAAATAGCAAGAGATTTTTTTGTTGCAAAATTTTTGTTTCTAAAATAGCAACAAAATTTTTTGTAGCAAATTTTTTGTTGGAAAATAGCAACGAATTTTTTTGTTGCAAAACATTTATGGAGACAAAATTATTTTCTTCAAAAAAATTTCATTTCTCTTTCTTAAAAAATATAATTTATAATTTTTTTATCCCTCTCTTATAAAATATAATTTTTGTTTATATATATTTATAAATTAGCAAATATATTTATATCCAATGAAATAATTACTAATATATTTAAATTTTTTTATATAATTTTATAAATATTTAAATATTTATATTTATTTATTAATTAGCATAAATTATTAGTATCTTTTCAAATAGTTTTATATATACATATATATATAAATGATATAAGTGTATATACATAAAATATGTAAATAACTATATATATACGTATATATAAACGAGTGCCCGACACGGGGCTCCGCCCCTACTGCCCCGCGAGACAGTACACGTCCCCGCAGGCGGGCTTCGCGCCCCCCCCCCCCCCGATAGGGTTTGCCCGGCCCTAACACGGGGCTCCGCCCCTACGGCCAACCGCAACAGTATCCGGCGGGAGACGACGGGCTTCGCCCGCCCCCAACGGACTTCTTGTATACATTGTAGCTAAATAAGAATTTTATAGCGCGAATACTATTTTTTGAGTTTTGAGACTCAAATATATCTTATTTGAAAAAGTGATCAACATGAAAGTTGTAGATCTCATCGAGATCTACAACTTTCATATTGATCAACTTTCGATTTGAAGCCGTTTAGGGGCACGATTTGGGCCCCGAAAAAAGTCACGTTGACTTTTTTCGGGGCTCAAATCGAGGGCCTAAACGACTTGAAATCAAAAAGTGATCAACATGAAAGTTGTAGATCTCGATGAGATCTACAACTTTAATGTTGATCACTTTTCAAATAAGATATATTTAGAGCTCAAAAATCAAGAAAAACTGAAAATAAAAATTTTGGTCTGCGAATATCTGCAAGCGCAAAACTGATATGCTAGACATTTAGTCCCACATCGTGAGAATAGAAATAATTTTCGTGTTTAAGTAGCAGGATATGAGGGCTTATTTGAAATTTTGAAATGGGGCGGGCTATGTAGATCGAGGCGGGCCTGTATGCAGGCTGGCTTGTGATATATGTAGACCTGTGCATATTTTATATGTAGACCGGGTTTCACTTGGTCAAATTTTTTCAAAATCAGAAGGAGTCCTACGAAAATATAGGTTTAGGGCACCTTACTACTCTAGGTTTAGGAGACCTAAGAAAATTTGGAGAGAGAGAGTGCAAATTAAAGGGTTTAAATCCGACGGTGGTTGAATTACTGAGCCAGATCTGATGGCCTATATTATTTGTTGGAATTTTGAACTCATGCTATTAGCAGACCATAGTATTTCTTTATATATGGTAGAGATAAGGTGAGTAACTATATATATACACACGTACATATTAATTATATAAATAACAATATATATACATATATATAAATATATAAATAACTATATATATACTTATTTATATAATTTAATAAATTACATAACATTTATAATATTATATATATTATAGTAGATATATATATATATATTACCGCCATCCTAAACAAAGTGTTAATTAGCTGAGTTTGGTTAAGCAAGGTAAGTTGAATACAGGAGGTTCTGGGTTCGATTTCCCCCAGCAGCTCTAACTAAAATATAAAATATTAGCATCAAAACTAGATTTCCTTGCTAATTTAGGAACAATAAAATACCTTGATAAAAAATTCTTGCAAATTAGGAAACAATAAATCCCTTACTAAAATTAGCTAGGATCATATTAGCTAGGTATTTTTTTTGTTTCTAAATTCTTTGCTAATTAAAATTAGCAAGGAATTTAAGCTAATTAGCAAGGAATTTTGCCCCTTGCTAATCAAGGTTTTTCTTGTAGTGGCCATTTTTCATAAACGACCATCTCGCCCTTCAGCAGTTCGGGCAGCTCGGGCAGCTTTGCTAGAGGCGAAAAAGGCGCCAGGTCATTCCTGAAATCTGAGAAGCTGGAAAGACAAAAAGTGAGCGCGCTAGAAAGACAAAAAGTGAGAATGCTAGAAAGGCAAAAAGTGAGAAGTCAGAAAGAAAAGAAGTGAGAAGTCAGAAAGAGTGAGAACGCTTCTGAATGGTTCAGGAGTGTTCTGAGCGCACGCGAGCGCTGAAGTGTTCTGAGCGCGCAATGAACATGGAGGCGTCCTGATCACGTTGCGAGGCGCTTTGGGCGAACGGTGGAACGAGAAGTTGCGCCCCAGGAAGAAATTGGGATCCGACGCTCCCGACGAGGAGCATGCCAAGAAAAACTTCACGCAAAGCCCCCCGGCCGAGAAAGAGAGAGGGGGAAGCGGCCGCACCTCGTCACAGGGAGGGGTGCGGTCCGGCCATGTCCCAAGGGGGTGCGGCCCGAGCACACCCCGCCCGGTGTGGCGGCAAGGCCGCACCCAAGGAGGTGCGGCCAGGCCGCACCCCGCACGGGGTGCGGCGCGGCCGCACCCCATGGGGGTGCGGCCCGGTCGCACCCCGCATGAGGTGCGGCTTGGCCGCGCCCCAAGGGGTGCGGCCCGGCCGCACCCCTTGCGGGGTGCGATTCGGCCGCGCCCCGCATGGGGCGCGGTTGCGAGGACTGTTGTAGTGACGGGAGGGGGCTCCGTCGTCGCGCTTGTCGCGGGTTTGGACGGCGGCTCCGGCTTCGTGCTCCTAATTTTCCCCCGCCGAATTAGTGGGGGAGTGATTTTTGGAAACAATTGCCATCTTTTGGAAACAATTGCCGTCCTTATTTCTTATAAATGGGAGCCTATGATACGAGTCCCTATCAAATTTTTTTTGTATGTCATTGGAATTACACTTGGGCATTCTCAAACAAAACAAAGTGCTTGGTTGTCGACCATTCCGAGTGAATAATCTTCGCATTATATAACATTTTGGAAGAATAAGCGACTAGACTTCGTTTGGTTTTGTCAAATAAATAAAGCCTTTTCAGACAAATGCGCCCTCATTCTTCGACCCTTCTATATAAGCCTTATTTTATCTTATTCTAAGTTTTGCGCCCACAGAAATCGTTTTTCCCTCCAGTTCCTCTCTGCACTTGATCTCCAACCTTCTTTGCAGGAACAATGGCGATTCCTTAGGCCTCTCTGCACCTAATGAAGTTTGACGCAGGTTTCGACATTGACATGGACTCGTTTGTACAGTCAGACCAAATCTTCAAGGACATTCTTCAAACGCTGGATGAACAACATCTAAGGAAGCTTCTAAGCACCAGGCAGAAGATATAACAGTCTTGGCCCAAGCCTCACCAGGTCTTGCCGCCCCAGGAACTGATGGCACCGGCGGCCCAGGCCCATTCTGGGAGCGGCCTGACCAGTCAACACTGGCCCCGTCCTAGGACACTGGCACCATCAGTTCAGCCTGACCACAACTGGTCAACAACAAGCCTGCAGGACGTACACCCAACCCCTCTCTGGCCTACCACAGGGCACAGCGGGTTGTTGGAGGGGGCACGAACCCACAACCTCCCTTGATGAGAATTGAGCCAGTTAAGCGGCAGCGCGTGGACTTCCCAGGAGGTCACCCATCCCGTGACTACTCCAGCCCGAGCACGCTTAACTACGGAGTACTTTCAATTCTCATCACGCTTAACTGGCTAAATTCTCATCGAAGGGAGGTTGTGGGTTCGTGCCCCCCTCCAACAACCCGCTGTGCCATGTGGCAGGCCAGAGAGGGGTTGGGGTGTACGGCCTGCAGGCTTGTTGTTGACCAGTGGTGGTCAGGCTGAACCGGTCGGGCGCCAGTGTCCTAGGACGGGGCCAGTGACCCGGGATGGGCTTGGTCAGGCCGCTCCCAGAATGGGCCTGGGCCGCCGGTGCCGGCAGTTCTTGGGGCGGCAAGACCCGGTGAGGCTTGGGCCAGGACTGTTACAGAAGATAGCTGTTGCTAAGATAAAAGAATGGGTTTACACTGCAATGCCAGTCGATGAAAGCTTGTCGGGAACAATTTCAGGTCATCATGTCTCTCTCACTCCCACCATCCTTTCTGAAATCGTTGGCTTTGAAAATGGTGAAGATGAATTAGACATAAGCTCAAATGAATTTGATGAAGCTTTAGTCAAAATGGGGCATTTGACTGGAAACCCTAGCCACCTTCTGAAAAAGAATCTGTCTCAGGACTACAAGTTCTTAGCAGATATTGTTGGAAAAGTCTTGCTGAGCAAGACTTCTGGGCATGACTATATCAGTAGGCACCAATTTCTGTTAATGGTGGCCTTAATGGAGAAGAAGAAAGTCAACTGGGGATCAATTCTTTTTGACCTCATTAAAAAGAAAAACTCTAAAGACAATGTATGCTTTGGAAGAGTTTTTGGGATTTTTCAGCAGGAAAGGCATCCAGAGCTTCTGGTGTCACCAAAAGTAACAATAAATGCCAGCAAGAGGCTGACCTCAGCTCTCTTTGCTAAATGGGATAGAGTAATTCCCAAGAAGAATGCAGGAGCTGAGGCCTCCAGAAAAAGGAAAGCTTCTGAGGACACAAGGACTGATCAAGTCACTCCCTCTACCCTTCTAGAAGATCCTTCCTCAGTTCCTCCTTCCTCTCACATTCTCTCTCCACCTGCTCAACTTTCTCCTGCACCTTTTCATTCTTCATCCCCTCCTTCAACTGCAATATCACCCATCAATGATATTCCACTCTCAACTGCCCATATCAGTGATGCTACACCTCCTCCTCCATCTTCAGAACCACTACCTACCAATCCTCCCTCTCCAATACACAATGAATATCATTCACCTATTCATTCTCCAATCCATCTAGACATTCCCACACATACCACTAACATCAGCAATATCATTCCTCCAATATCATCTCCATCCACTTCACAACCTTCCTCTAGTCATCCACCAGATTATCCATCCCTCAACGTCTCCTCTATTGCTGGTCAAGTTTTTGATCTTATCCTTCCTCAAATAAGCCAGCTCCTGGATGCAAAACTTGCTCCAGTTCTTCAGGCACTTTCTACTTTATCTGCTAAAATATCTTCTCTTCCCTCCTCCACTACTGTCCCTTCTTCTAAGGGCCTAGATTCAGGCTGCCCTGAAGCTAGGCAGGGGGAGATGTCCTATGAATAAGCTCCAGAAACTGAAGAAACTCCAGAGGAAGATACAGAAGTTACAATTTTAGATACAGAAGTTATAAAAGAAATAAATAATATATGCATTCATCCATCATGTGATCTATATAGCTTATTATCAAAATTTGATGTCACATATACTTCAAGGGTATCATCAAAGGTATACATAGAGGATCTATCAAAGGCTCTGATTTGCCTTCCTTAGAAGACTCATTCTAATATCATACAAAATTACATATCCTCTATTCCTTCATTCACTGTTCAAGACTTTCAAATAAAGGATCACTCTGCAGAATATGAAGATGATCTTGCAGAATTTCTTGATGATACAACAGCCTCACAAATTACTTCTTCACCTCCAATTCCTGTATGGAATGAAGAACCAATGCCAAGCTTTGATGAAATCTGGAGAGAAGCAGATGCAGAGTTTGACAAGGCTGAAGAAGAAAGATTAAAGGCTCGAGAAGCAATCAAGAGAATTGATGATCTATACAATAAGCCAATCTCATCTTCTGATTCTGATGATGATGATGACAATAGTGATTCTGATGATACACTTTCAAAGAAAAGAAATAAAAGAACAGCCAAGTCAAAGGCTGCTCCCAAGCCCCCAAATCCAAATAATGACATTCCACTGTACATTTTGTATAATGTTCCTCTTGATGAGAAAACTCCTCATTGGATGAAGCTCTCCAGAAATGAGAACAATAGGAGGAAGAAACTCAAGAAGACTGGCTACATCTCTGACAAACCAGTCAAGCACAATCATCCTCCTCCTCCCCCAGCAGCTGGTGCAACAGGATTATCAGGTGTCTCATCTTCCTCTCAGAAGCTAAGCTCTCAACTTTCTGGGAGACCTGGTAGTTCTAGTGGTCCTCAAGCCTCTAGATCAGCCAGTACTCCTTTCTCTAAGAGATCAGCACCTATCCTTCAAGAAAGTCAAACCTTTTCCTCTTCTCAAATATCTTCAGAATACAAACTTCACATATCTGATGGATCTCTTCACAGAGATAGAGTACCTCAAAAGGTCACTCAAGATAAAAATGATTCAGAAGATATTTATTACTTTCCAGATCCATAAGAAGAGAAAATCTGTCAGATGGCAAGACTGAAAGAAACAATTGCATATGCACAGATTAAAAAGGCTAAGGCAGAAGGCAAAGACTTCTCAGGTTTCTCAACCATGTCAGAATACAGAAGAAAAGAACTTGAAAAATACAAAACAGTTAAAGCATTCAATGCTGAGGAATATATTGATATGCACCCAGAAGCATTTATTCCTCATGTCAAAGAACAGAAAATCATTGGAGCTCAAGACTTGTTTATCAGCAAAAAGAAATCAGAAGACCCAAACAGGAAAATCATATTCAAGCCACCTTCTCAGGACAAAAATTCTTAAATAAATTGCTTGGTTATGAATGTAAAGTTTCTAAACTCAGAGCATTTATTTTTATCTTATCTGATGATCTATTTTAATCTATCAGATATATTTCATTTCATTGTTGCTCTGTTGTTTATACTTTCTGCTGTATCTATTTAATTATTTGTCAAATAGTATCCTAACCCAAATAGGGGGAGATTGTTGGAACAACCCTATTACTAATTTAGGCTAGGATCACTATGTGTTGATTAGGATCTGTATTGACCCCAATGTATAGCTTTAGGGTCAAGCTTTAGGCTGATTAGATTAGCAGAACTTAGGCAAATTCAAGCTCAACACATGGTGAGTGGTGTTCGACGAATGACCAGATTCGTTCGACAAATTGCTTCCAGCAGACTGAAGAAATTTGCAGTTCCAGCGGTCGACAAATTCTAAGCCAGCGCTCGACAAATGACTAGCAGCGGTCGACAATTTCTAAGCCAGCGCTCGACAAATGACTAGCAGCGGTCGACAAATTTTAGCCAACGCTCGACAAATTGCTTTCTGACGTTCAGACTTATGTTCTCAGTAGATGTCAGTTCTCTGATCTCAAATCAGCAAAATAACGGATATATTTATTTCTCCTTGGACGTATTCAGGCAGCTAAGTAAGGATATCTTTGTCATTTATTATATCCTTATATTCCTTCCTTTCCAAGAAGAAGAATAGCCAATGACATTTAATGCCAAAGGCATCTTTCTCGACAAAAGGAGTTAAAATGACCTGCCAAAAATCGTTTTGGGTGGCTACCTGGTTCCAAGAAGGATTTAAGTCAGAAGAAGACACTCCTTAAATAGACAGAAGATTTGAATTTGAAAATATATATATATAACAGTTATCAGAAGACAAGAACAGAGCAGCAAGAACTGAGATAGTCGTTTTTGAGATAAAAATAAAGAAAAACTTCACCATCACTAGCTCTCTTCTGTGATCACAGAACAAGGAGGATAGAAGAAGTTTTTCAGAAGAAGAAGAAGAAGAAGAAGAAATACACTATTCTTTTTTCAGCATTCTTCTTCATCAAGGCAACATCTTCATCTTTCTGAGAACCAGATTTAATCTCTTAGATCTGCTGCAAGATAAAGTCTTTCAAGAGCAACAACAATCTGAAGATTAATTTCTTCCAGATCATCAGCTACAAAGACTTCTATTTGAGAAAGCTCTATCCAAAAGCTGTCATCAACTCTCATCAGACAGGAGGAGCTTTCTGCTTTAACACCTTTTGTCTTCTCTCAGATCATTGACAGAGAAGAACACTCTATACCTTTTTATCTCATTCTGTACAGGGTTAATACTCCCTTCAAAAGTTTACCCAGTGGTGGCAAGACACCTTATCAAAAAATCCTAGTGTGGTTTTTAAGCACCTTATCAAAAGCTTATTGGTGTGTGGACACCTTATCAAAAATCCCTTGGTGCCTGGGCACCTTATCAACCCTCCTAGTTGATTCCTACCAAAGGTGGTAGAAGAGTAGACGTACCCAGATTTATTGGGGAACTACTATAGCTCCTTGTGTCTTCTTTGCTTGATTGTCTCTGTGTGCTTGTTCTGTGTGTCCTTTATTAATTCTGTAGTTTTCTATAACTCACACTAAATACACATATACTTAAACAGTAGTTTAATTTCCGCCATAAAATGTATTAAAAATTTTAATACTCTATTCACCCCCCCCCCTAGAGTAATTTAAGATCTGACCTCCACTTTCACACCTTCCGCTCGGTATGCTCCCATTATCGCGCTTAACCCTATTTCGTTCTCCCGCTCGTTCTTCTCCAAGATAGAGGCTCCTTGACGCCAACTACCGAAGATGCCCCCACGTCGTACGACTCCTACTGCACGATCTCGACGACCATCGATCAGTGGAGAGATGTGATCGATGGTCTTTGAAAGCGACGAAATCAGTGGAGGAGCCGATGGTTCTCCAAATAGGGATTTGTCGTCTCCACGGGAGAGATGTGATCGATGGTCGTCGAGATCATGCAGTAGGAGTCGGACGGCGTCGGGGCATCTTCGGTAGGTGGCGTCAAGGAGCCTCTACCTTGTAGAAGGAGCGGGAGAATGAAATAGGGTTAAGCGTGATAATGGGAGCATACCGAGCGGAAGACGTTCGAAATGAAGGAATAAGAGGCTAGGAAGAGGAAGGAACATAGAATTTACCGGAGGCAGAGATCTTGCGAGGCCGGCAAAGCCGCAACGGAAGGTTCCGAAGGAAAGGGGAGTGGAAGTCGGCCCAGAGCCCTTGTTCTGCCATGGGGAGCAGCGGGAAAAGTGAGGAGGCTGCGTGTTTGAGATGCGCGAAATGGTTTTAAAATCTGTAGATATGGATGGCGGAAAGTTAATCAGGCGGTTATGATTGTGTCGATGTCTCACTAAGTTAACATAATTTCCTAACCACTATAAATATTTTTAAATTAGTATGTATATATATATACTGTTAGTTAAAATAAAATTTGAAACCTTAGTATAATATTAATTAATAATAAGAAAAGAATGGCAACGTGAACTTGTGGCCTTTTAATAAAAAATCTACTCCGAAAGGGCTCCTCCCTCCTCCGCTCTCCCCGGAATTCCAACTCCCCGCTCCTCAAGATTTTGCCAGAAATCCAAATGGATCGAAGAACGCTGATTCTACTTGGCGTACACGCCATTGCCATAACACTCTTGTGGATTCGAAGGACACGACTCCTGACGCAATATACGCCATCCACAAGGCCCTGATGCGCGCGCACTCATCCTCGCAGACATTGCTTTCTTGTATTCTGCTGTATTCACTTGAGCTATGTTGATCACTATGCTCGGCATCGTAATGGCATGTCAATCAATATTCGCCGGCACGAACGAGATGATAAAGATGACGGTGAAGAAGTTTGTTAGTTCTGTCCTGAAGAAGGCTATCATCGCGGGTCTCATCTCTGCTCTGTTTGCATTCATAGTTAATCGTTTTCTTTAGTTTTTTGTTTCTTACAACATTTTTGTTTAGTTTAAGTGGCTGTAAATAGAATGTGTCCTCTTGTTTCTTACAACATTTTCTTTCGTTTTTCTTGAATGGTAAATATAATGTGTCCTCTTGTTGGATTTATCGATCAAGATAGTTAAATCACTTGCTCTGTTCTTGAATGATCTCATCTCTGCTCTGTTTATTACAATATTTTCTATCATTTTCTTTCATTTTTTTGTTCATCTTTTGGGTTGTTTGGAGAGAGAGAGGAGGGATGAAGAACGGGTCGTCGGGAGGAATGTGCTGGAGAAATAATGAAATAGTCATTTTAATTATTTATATATAGTTTTTTCTTGAAATATTTGCTTTGAGATTCTTGGGCATCAACTTAATGCATGTTGTAATGTTAATGGTGGCATGGACGATGAAAGAAGGGGTAGTGACCACCGGAGGAGAAGAAACTCCTACTGTGACTTCATGCATGGAAGAATGGTGAATGGCCAGAATCTCTCCTTGAAGGTTAAGTTTTTCTTAGCATTTATGATAACAGGGTACCGTGAGAACGACGATGAAGAATACAAATGGAAACTTTTCTATTTAGGTCAAAGTTATCGCGTAAAACATGGCTTAAGAAACTGAAGATCTTCAGATTTTGATTGTTTCTGTTGTATAAGAGTCACAAACTTATTTTTTGGGTTGTTCACTGGTCAGTATATTCCTGGAAGTTTTATTTTTTTCGCTTCTTATTTTTCGAATATTAATCTGCATGCTTCTCTGAAAGTTTACGTGGATATATTTGACATTTAACAATTGAGAATAATGGCAGAAAATCATGAGATGTTAGGATCCTAATTGTGTCTGGGCAAGTCATAGTTTGACTAAGTTCTCATTTTGGACGCCATTTCAACTCTGTTTGATGTTTCACTTTTGCTCCAATGGTAAGGATGAACCTACCTCAAAAGAGAAATGTACAGATTGGGATAATCTTCTTTTTTCAGAAAAATCAGCATCGTTATTTTGAGCTCTACTTATCAAAGGAGCTTCATTTTTTTATTATATCCACTTAATCTAAGCATATGATACAATGGGTCCGAATCGACAATCTTTCAGAGCTTATGTAGGGGATGTAAGAACTCTATTGAGGATATACACTGCAGTCTTAAGCGCTTCACCCCATAAAAATTCAGGAAGATTAGTTATACTCATCATACTCCTCATCATTTTCTTAAGGGTGCGATTACGCTTTTTCGGCCACAACATTTTGCTCATGACTACCAGGCATGAAGTACTGGGCAACAATGCCATAACTCTCCAAGTATCTGACAAATAGACCTTTATGTTGCCCGGAGGCATCATATCTACTAAAATACTCGCCACCTCTGTCAGACCTAATTATTTTGACGACTTTCCCTATTTTCTTTTCTACTTCAGTCTTGAAAACCTTAAACTTGTCAGGAGATTAAGACTTCTCTTTAATTAAGTACAAATAACTGAAACGAGAGTAGTCATCTATGAAAGTTATAAAGTCGGTGTTTTTTACAGAGCATAGTTAAATAAGGACCACTAATGTCCGTATGAATAACCTCTAATAAATCAAGACTACGTGTGGAGCCCTTTTTCTTGATCTTGGACATCTTGCCTCTACAACAATCGACGCATGTCTCTAGGTCGTTGAAGTCAAGAGTATGGAGAAGATTCTTGTTATTTAATCTCTCTACTCTCTCCCTAGAAATGTGACCCAAACTTTTATTCCACAACATGAACGAGTTTTCTTAAGTAGTGGTCTTTTACTGACAATGCGCTCTATATTAAAGGAGGTTGCATAAATATTTGTAGAAGCTACACATAAATTATATAATCCGCTAGATAATGAGCATTGACATATAAATTGTGATTCAAATAAAATTTAATTGAACCACCCATAATGTTAAAAGTTATAATTAAGTTATCTAATGCGGTGACTGAAATCAAGTTCTTCCTAAATGAAGAATTATATAAAATGTATCTTAAATATAGTTCATAACCATATGCTAGAACTAAACAAACATCTCATATAAACTCCACCTCAACCTCAGCGTTGTTGTTAACCGTGAGTCTACACTCACCCTTATTTGGCCTCCCCCTTCTAATGAATCCATGTAATGTGAAAGCAACATGATTTGTTGCTCCACCATCAAGCCATCAGGAACTGGATCGGACTTCAATTAAATTGGATTCACAAATGATTAATGTCAAAGGGCTAACTTTAGAGTGAAATTTTGTGCTTCTATCCAAGCTTTAAACATAATGCACACTGATTTCACGTGTCTCTTCTTCTTACAGAAGAAGTATGCACGGGGTTTCTTCCTATTAGTATCCATAATCTCTAAAATTTGTGTGTACCGAGCTATATTAAGGAGTTTTGGACTTCTTCTTAAAGTGAGGGTTTGATACTAGCAGTATAGCATGAGTCTCTTGGTTCTTAAGTTCATTTTATTTAGTGACACAACATATAACAAGATCATTGATCTTCCACACCTCATCATGGTGCTCATGAGCGGAACGCTTCATAGTCAAAATGCAGGTCGAGCGTCATGAACCTCTGGTCGGCACAAACACACATAATTGTTGAAGAACAAAAACTATGTATGCAACTCGTATATGGAGCATCGTACGGGAAATATATTTATATGGTATATTTTTTATTTTTTCGCAAAAAAAAAAATCGCAGAATATTGATCAATGCATTTTTACAGTCATTTTAAGTACACCCATATGCATATATTTTGGGGTGTAAATATATTTGAATTTTTTGAACTAAATTACAACAGTACTTTATAATTGAAAATACAAACCATTTACAACTGTGGATGTCGTTACAGCTGTAATTTTGCAAGAAAAAAAGGTCTCGCACGAAGGCATCATGCGAGCGGCGTACCTAAAATTCTCTCATTGTTGAAACTCTTTTGTTCTAATTTTTGGGGCAGTGGTAACATTCTTGGAAAAATATTCTACACTATCAAGAGGAAGAAAGCGGGGGAGGGAATATTCACTCTCCATCACATCCCCTATCGTCAATATTCTCGGTTAGATTCTTCCTCCGTAGCAAAATGCATCAAAATAAGGGCTGCAGAATGATTTTCCAACACTCTTAACACTAACAAATAATAGCTCTAACAGCAATTTAAAGCAAAACACTAACAAAAATGCATGTCTCCTCGCTGATCTTGGAGTAAAACTTCCATCACAAGTTACCTTACTATGTGACAGTCAAGCTGTTATACACATAGCTAAGAATCCAGTCTTCCACGAAAGAACAAAACACATTGAAGTGGACTGCCACTTCATCAGGGAAAAATTTCAAATGAAGAAGCTAGAATTGAAGCATGTTCCAGGCACTGACCAAATTGCTGATCTTCTCACTAAAGCCCTATCAAGCACCCTATTTTATCAGTTCTTGTCCAAGCTGGGTGCTTACGACTTGTACGCTCCAGCTTGCGGGGAGTGTTAGAAAAGACCATGTAAAGGCCCATGATAAGGCCCATTTAGTCTTTTATTTTTTAGTCTCACATCTTGTATAGTGATTCTTTTCTCTATCTCCCTCCTATATATACGTATTCATACTTTATTACGTTGATGCATCCGCTAACGCACACCAGCTCGCAGGAGTCAAGGGAGCGCGGGTGGAAACCTCCTTAGTTAATTAGTGTAATTAATTGGTATTAATTAAATAATTCGTATTGATTAATTAATATTAATTAATCAATATTATTTATTGTTTATTGTCATGTGAGCCCCCCTCCCTATATAAGGAGTGGGTATGAGAGTGTTTCATCATCTTTTGATCATTAGAGTTTGGCTCTTATTTGAGAGAGGGGTCTTAGGAGGAACCAACCTACTAGATCTTGGCCGGAGTTCGATCCGGATTGTATCCGTTTTTCCTGTTTAATGTAAGCATGTCTCGTCTTTTGTTCGATGGCATATCAATGGTCCGACCTGCCGGCCCCGTCCGCTCGTTCCAAGATGCCGGGGATAAAGTCACGGTGAACACCCGCCTCACCGCCATCTCTGTCTGTGCCACGCTCGATCAGCGAACAGAGATTCTTGCCAACATTCTGGCCATGGCGCAGCGCCTCCACGATAAGCTCGATCGACTCCGACTGCCAGATTGCGCATCGCCTCCGCAGATCCCGCAGCTCCCGCACCGCCAGCTTCCAGCGGATCCCATACCGCCGATTCCAGCAGTTCCCGCACCACCCGATTCTAGCAGATCGTGCAGCTCCCGCACCGCCGATCCCGCAGATCCCGCACTGTCAGCTTTCAGCACCGCAGATCCCACACCGCCGATTCCAGCAGTTTCCGCACCGCCCGATTCCAGCAGATCGCGCAGCTCCCGCACCGCCGATCCCGCCGATCCCGCACCATCAGCTTCCAGCACCGCAGATCCCGCACCGTCAGCTTCCAGCACCGCAGATCCCGCACCGCCTCCGGCAGCCCGATTCAACACGGCTTCCACCCACCGCAGCTCCAGCACCGCCTCTGACCGCCAGCTCCAGCCCGCGCCGATTCTGGCCGCAGCACCAGAAGGCCACGCCTACGACGCCCTCATCTGCCAGATCCAGCCCGCGGCATCTACTGTAACGGCAACGCGCGAACCGCGCGCCCCCCTCTTCGCGATCGTCATCTTCCTCCGCTGCATGCATCGACTCCTCTTCTGCCGCCTGCATTCGTCTCCTATCCCGCTCGGCTGCTCTTCCCTCCTTGAGCCGCACGCCTTCTATTTTTTTACTTTTACATGGGAATTCGCACTGACCCTTTCTTTTTCTGCCTTCTGCCGCCTCCCCCACTCTCCCAAACCGCCAGCTACAACCCTTCACTCCAAGACAAAACCTTAGCCATCCCCCCTCTTTTCTCTCTCAACCTTTTATCATTTTGCCAGTTTTATTCACATTCTCGCTACCCCACGATGGCAAGTTGTATGTCGTTTCCGTTCTTAAAGACCCCGACAAAATTTTTAGCCTTAACCTTGGGGACAAGGTCAATTTTCAAGCGCGGCCTATTGTTACGATGATGCATCCGCCAACGCACACCAACTCGCATGAGTCAAGGGAGTGCGGGTGGAAACCTCCTTAGTTAATTAGTGTAATTAATTGGTATTAATTAATTAATTCGTATTAATTAATTAATATTAATTAAGTATTATTATTTATTATTTATTGTCATGTGAGCCCCCCTCCCAATATAAGGAGTGGGTATGAGAGTGTTTCATCATCTTTTGATCATTAGGGTTTGGCTCTCATTTGAGAGAGGGGTCTTAGGAGGAACCAACTGTTGGATCTTACGGCGCCCTTAGAGGGGGGTGAATAAGGGAATAAAATTCTTTCTATAATTTTCAAGATAATTACTAAATTGTTTTATAATGAAGGAGATTGAAATAAACAATTTAGATTTAGAATTTAAAACTTAGAACACAATATAATAGAGATTACGCCAAATGATGGAAATCAAGTAACACAAAAAGAGACATGATTATATTATATGAAAAAGTGTTTACATAAATTTGATTTCTATATCGCTAGAAATCGGAGGCGTACAAATGTAAATTTCTTTTTGTTTACCAATCCTTCTCCCAAGGATCGGAAGGCTATCACTTGTCTCTCCCTAGACCAATGCCAAGCCTATCCTCTAGATCTTCCCAAAATCTAGACGTAGCACACAAGGCCACGATTTCCCACCAAGCCATGCAAGGGCTTGGACGCTCCGCACAAGGAAGCGATTTTCCCTTAAGCCACGCAAGGACTTAGACGCTCCGCACAAGGAAGCGATTTTCCCTACCAATACAAAGTAAAATGTATATAAATGAAAATACAAGATAAAATAAGAACTCCCTAGAAATTCAGATCTCTGAAAGGAAGGTTGAAGCCTCGAGATGATCCTTAATGTAGAAGCGCGTCCGATCTCGTCTTCAATTTCAAACCTTCTCAGCATAAATGGGAGTTCATGAGGTTCTAGGAGCTCTCTGGATAGGAATGCACTCAGGAAGGGACTTGAAATTCTGAATAGTTGGAATGCACGAACACAAGGTGTCTTTTTATAGAAAATCGCTGTCGGAAATTCCGACAGTGACTGTCGGAATTTTCCGACAGCGTTAAACTGCCGCTGGAGTGGCGTCGTGCGGGCAGTTGCTGTAACCGTCGAGCTGTCGCCTGGGCTGACATCGATGTCGGATTTCCGACAGTGCAAAACTGCCGATCGTGGGTGGAGTCAGTGGGCAGTTGTTATAACCTCCGAGCTGTCGCCTGGGCGACATCGCTGTCGGATTTCCGACAGCTCAAAACTGTCTTTCGTCGTGCTGCCGTGGAGGGAAGTAGTTGTAACTTCTCTGTTGTCGCCTGGGCGACATTGACTGTCGCCTGGGCGACATTGACTGTCGCCTGGGCGACATTGACTATCGCCTGGGCGAAAGTGACTGTCGCCTTGGCGACACCTCCTCTTCATTTTTGCCGTCCGAAACTTCTCCAGACTGTAGATTGAGTCGTTCATCATTCCAAAATGGGGTGGCACGTTCTGTAACTCTTCCTAGATTGAAAGTTATGGTCATTTTAAGATCAGCACACAAAACTCATCCAACCTGAGACTTGTCGTTCTCGGATCATGCCCATGAACGAGGACTTGTCTCCTCATTGAACATGTACAACCTGGCCACTATAAACACACAAAAGACTAGATCAAATACATCATGGTATTTGTTATTCTCAAACCAAGAGATGCGGAAAGCAAGCTCCAACAATCTCCCTCTTTTGATAATAACAAATACCCATATGAGAAATTAGTGAGTTTATAGATAAGTGCGATAAAAGATATGCATGAATAAAAGGTTTACTGCGTGATAGATTTTACTCCCCATAAATATCTATGTCACTAGATTTCTCATTTTATTCTCCCCCTTTTGTTATTACCAAAAGTGGGTTGTCATGATCGAGCAATATCACTCCCTCTACATAGATGTTTTCCATGAAAACTTTTTAATATACTCCCCCTAAATTGTATTCTCCCCCTAAATGTATGCTCCCCCGTAAATTTTATAATTAATTGCAATGGTGCATTCTGAAAAATTGAGATTAGTAAGAGATTTCTTGAATTTATATTTCTCCCCTTTTTTGATATTATCAAAAGTTATTTTGAAATAAAGAATGAATAATTATGAAGAAATAATAAATATGGGAGTATATAAGAGTAATAGATTTTATGTGAGAAGAAAAATAGGATGCAATCAAAAGCTTGTTAAATACTACTTATTGAGAAAAATATAAGCATGATGTAACATAAAGTAGTGAGCAACATAGCTAACATGATAAAGTAAGCATTCTATTTTAAGATACCATTTGCTTAAAGGAAAACACAGTGTTAAAAATAATAAGCACTCTTAAACATAAACATCATTTTAGAAGATAAAACCATATAAAGGATAATGAGTTTTAAATTTGAAAAGTTGATGTTTGAGTTAAAGATTGAAGAGATGCTATTCCATTAAAAAAATTGCAAGCATGATTTCATAATATCAAGAAAAGATACACAAACTACAATGTAATAAAATTTATATTTCAAGTAAACATAAACATTGTAGCGGTCCATGCTTTGTTATCTAGTGCATTTACTTAAGTTTGTAGAGATTTGAGTAGATGAGCATTAGGATCCAATTCTCAGGAGTAGAAGTTTTATGAAAGATAATGATGTGTACAAGTAGTGTTTTGATAAAGTATACAAGTGAATCAATCAAAAACACATGACATATATAATGAAATAACACAACATTAAAATACACAAATAATATTACTTCCACACTATTTCAATGCACATGAATAAATAGTACAACTACCAAGGTGCTCTGCATCACACAATGCTTATTAAGACTTATCAGGGTGCAAAGTAGTGCTTGGGGGATCACTTTTATACTTATTAGCTTTATTTTCAATTTTTTTGTGATCCGGTGTACAAAAGAGAAGTGGTGTATAAATTGTTTGCTACAAGACACTTTACAATTCTTAGCCAAGGTGCTCAACCTTACAATGCTCATTAAGACTTATCAGGAGGTGAGTAGTGCTTGGTGGAGTTTTCCTTGTCATTTATTATTTGATTTTTAGTTTAGTGACTAAGGACTCCGAATTCACTTATTTTGCAAACATAGCATTTTAAACCACATTTCTCTAAAGAATAAGTGCATGAAAGACAAAGAATTGTAATAACCAATTCAATGTTGTATAGGTAATCTATTTAGGACATTTTAATTATTTATGTTATTACACTACACAATCATGTAAGAATAAGATTGTAAACACATGTAGGTTATCAAAAATAAGTGAGTGAATGAATCATTATCAAACATAATATATTACTCATACTTAGAGGCATGCTAAACATTTCTACACATGTTTATCTACAATCAATTTCATTGCACATAACAAGATAATTTTCAAGGCATGACAAATACAAAACAATGTTTTTAAGAAACTTGAAAGTTAAATTAAACATTGTATTTAATCTTTAATTGATATAATTAATCATCCATCCTTGACAATGGCAATGAATAACAGTCATTTTTATTTTTAAAATTTTTTTTTATATATGGACAAAACAATAAACACACATAAAGAAAAACATATTTTTGTTCTTTGAAATTGTTTTGTAATTTTGTATTTGTTTTTATAATATGATTAAAAATACAATCAAAAAATATTTTTGTATTTTTGAATTTTTGAATTTTGATCTTTTGTAGTTGATTTTTCATAATATGAATAAAACAAAAATAGCAAATGTCTGAAATACAAAAACAAAGTAGTACATATAGACTAAAATATTTTTAATGATTTTTAGAAATTTAAATTTTTTATTTTAGATATTGATTAGGTGTCCTTAAAGCAGTTCCATGCTGAAATTTCAGAATTTTCAGAGATGACTTGATTGCTCAAATTTGCATAAAACTTTAGCTTTTTCAAATACATGTGTTTTACAAAAATATTTAAGCTAAAAAGATAAATTATGCAAACACATGAAGACATTTTTATTAAACAACCCAAAATATGCATGATTTAAGTAATAAGTGAATAAAAATGTTCATGCAGTGAGTAATATAAGTATGTCCTAAGATTAATGGCTACCCCGACTAAATCTCTACACCCTAGCCCCGTACTAAGTGACGGATGGGCATGAGGAGCTGCACGCATGCCGTAGGTTGGGGTGTTAGTCCCATATGCACACACTAGAGAACACTCAACCTAGCACTCTTTCCCCCCCCCCCCAATGCCTCGCAAGGCCCCACTGGAACCCTCCCCGGTTAAGGGACAAGACATGACTTAGAGGTTAGGTCTCTAATGCATATAACCCTACGCCCTCGCTATTGTGAGATATGAAGTCATAGGTGAATAATCTTTTGGACAACCTATGCTTTTTAAATCTATGGGTCGATATATAAACTATGGGTTTTTATGAAGAGTTATAAAGCCGCATAGTTTTTATATTCTTATGAGATGACGAAATGAGATAACTAGCGCAAATACTAATATGAGATAAATGGTAATGCTAGTATGATGAGTTTTAGGTTTAATGTCATGTCATAAGTTTAACATTTATATTGCATGTATTCCAAACTAGAGTTTCAAATTATAGATCTAGAATAAAGTGATGGTTTTAATTTATTCTTATTATTACACAATTGATTCTAGAATCTATATATATGTGAGATACATGCAATCAATAGCAACGCATATTCATACACCAACTAATGTAAATAGAACAATATTCATATCTTTATCATAAATTCATAATTCCAATTTGTTTTTGAGATTTTTCTTAATAGAATATGAATTATGATTTATGATTATAGAGAATTTTGCGTAGAATATATGTTAGATCATCATGAAGTATGAGAATTCTAATCCTTCTAGACTTATGATATAGTGATATAGTGAGTTTCTTTTGAAAGAACATGATTGATTTATAAGTCTAGAAAAAAAATGATGATCATGTAGACATATCAAAGACAAAGATCACATATATGATTCAATAATTGAATTTATTGACCTTTGGATTGCATGATAAAATATGATTCATGAAACAATATTCATAAATATTCTAATGAACAATCCATAAAACTATGTGTTTGTTGGAATTTTAGTATTCTATATATATAAAATCACATAGTTATCATGATATTTTAATAACATTGTAAATGTTCTACCCAGCATAAATATATAAGCATAGACCAAGAAGCAATTGCTAGGATGATGAGTTTGAATGCAATGTTATTACATAGGATTTAATGGAGATAATGTTGCATGTAATATGAGAAATTTTCAAATTAATTTTCTTAGACCTAGAATGAAATGATTAAACTTTTGATTTGATCTTAATTATACATGATGATTCTAAGGTCTAAATTACATGCAAACATTGGTGACACACATCACACACATAATATGAGATATGAAACAATTATACCATGTGAAGGAAAAAAAATTCATAAACATAGAAATTTCCGAATCAAGCGGACTAGATAGCATTTAAAAATGGAGTTGAAATTGGGCAAAATGACAGCACCAAACGAACTCAAATGAACAAGCCTAGTTTGCCAATAGATGGAGATTTTTGTGCTCTTTCCGAAAAGATATTAAACGCGAAAATCGGACGAGCGGATCAAAAGATATGGCTATATGAAGTTTTGATCAAAAACTCGTTTTTTGAAAGATTAAGCATGTGTTTAGATGAATTTTTGTTTTCGATTTTATTTGATAATATTTTTCATTATAGGGGCTATCAAATGCAACAAATAGAAAAATAATCAAACGTTGCACATTTTAATTTTTAGCTTAAGCCCTTTAATAAACCATTTAAATCCATATTTTTTTAAAAAATAATAAATTTCATTAGTCTTGAAAATAATTTCAATATTCTAATTATAATGTTAATTCAAGACATTGATGGGTAAGGGATTTAAAAGGATATATATAACAATTAAAAAAAATGAGAGGTAGGTCTCTTTTAAAATCATAAGACTTAATGTTCAATTTTAATTCAATTTGATTTGATAAATATTAAGCTTAATATATAAAAGTCATATTTCATGATATATAAAGAGATCATAGCATGTTTGTTTAAAAAATATAAAATAAACAAAAGAAAAGAGACAATAAGCATATCATGAAGTAGAGTAGTGATATTACATTTTTATTTGTTTCTACTTCATGCAAATGATAGGATACTAATGGAATAAGAGATTTAGGTATCCAAAGTTGACCATGTGGGATTGTTCCTATGGGTACCCCAAATACATCGTGATGGCTTTTGAGAAGATAATGATGAATGAGCCCTTTTAATTAATGTTGATGTATCATTTTTCTTTAAGGGTCTCCATTCATATCTTGGTGGTTTACATTTCAAATTCATATTATGATTATGTGACATCTTTATATGATTATATTGTTTGAAAAATAATTCATTTGCGATTTAAGTTTATTCAAATTATTTTTCAAAATAGATTGATGTTGATAATCATAATGAATTTTATTACATGGATTCTTTGAAAGTTTATAAGAGTGAGTGTCTTTCTTTAGAAGTGATTGTTGAAAAGAGTGGGTTACAATATGTTTTAAATGATTGATTCTTCTTTGATGATTTTCATTTCCACTCTTTCTATAGACATACTCTTATAATATGAAGGATAATATTTTATATTTTGATTTTCATGAAATGGAGTTTTTAAATTTGAGTCATGATTGAAAATATATTGAGACTTATAATAATGACTCTTAAGAATTTGTGAGGATCATAATTCTTTTAGAAACTAAACTCCTTTTGATTTAATGTGTGAAAATGATCCTTTTTAGAAATAATTTTGTAAGTTAATTTATCCTGTTATTTAAAAATCTTATGATGAATTCATTACATGACATTTGAAATTTTTCAACAAAAGATTTTAATTGTATTAACTTACAAGTTAAAACATCATTTTCAACTAACAATTTTCATTATGTTCTTTAGAAACTAAGAGCCTTTTTCAATTTCCTTGAATTTTTCTTTTAATAGATTGCAATCTAAACAAGGAATATGAATTTTATCTAAAGAGCATGAAAGAGAATTTAACACATCAATATTTGATTCTACGTTATCGTTTGCTTTTAAAGATTTATTTTCTAAACGTAATTTGGAATTAGCAATTTTTAATTTTAAATTTTACGTTTAGCAATTTACGCATACGAAATGTAGAAATAGAATTTTTTACAAAAAGAGAA
The DNA here is from genome assembly GCA_033032865.1 of Dactylorhiza incarnata. Taxonomy (NCBI): domain Eukaryota; kingdom Viridiplantae; phylum Streptophyta; class Magnoliopsida; order Asparagales; family Orchidaceae; genus Dactylorhiza; species Dactylorhiza incarnata. The sequence goes on from JAWHQI010002754.1 coordinate 24,727, forward strand.
GATTTAGATTTTCTACCTTGCAATAGTTTCCGTCTTCTTTTGCTTGATGTGCTGCCAAAAATGAGTCCAAATATATTGTGACGTTGTATTTTTCTTCTCTCCAAGCATGAGTCCTCATCGATTTCTTCTCTTGGATCCATAAGGAATTCCTCTTGTTCATCATCTGTAGAAGGAAGACTATAAGTATTCTCAAGAAATTTCCAAACTTCATAAGCAGTAGGAAGTGTATAAATTAGTTTGAAAATATTTTGATGCAATGCACAATATAGACTATTCATTGATTTGGCATTTAAAACATTTCATTTTTTATTTAAAGTACTTGGGGGTATTTTAATAGTAATATTCCATACTTCCATATCCAAAGACTTAAGAAATTTTTCCATAAGAAATTTCCACCCATTATAATTTTTCCCTTCAAATAAAGGTGGTGTTAAAGATTTTTCATTTATAAGAAAATTTCCCCTATTAGTAGAAGCGAGATCATGAGACGCCATTATTCCTGGTTTTTTAAACCGTTTGGAATAACCTGCCCTCTGATACCAATTGTTGGATCTTTCGGCGCCCTTAGAGGGGGGTGAATGAATAAGGGAATAAAATTCTTTCTATAATTTTCAAGATAATTACTAAATTGTTTTATAATGAAGGAGATTGAAATAAACAATTTAGATTTAGAATTTAAAACTTAGAACACAATATAATAGAGATTACGCCAAATGATGGAAATCAAGTAAACACAAAAGAGACATGATTATATTATATGAAAAAGTGTTTACATAAATTTGATTTCTATATCGCTAGAAATCGGAGGCGTACAAATGTAAATTTCTTTTTGTTTACCAATCCTTCTCCCAAGGATCGGAAGGCTATCACTTGTCTCTCCCTAGACCAAGCCCAAGCCTATCCTCTAGATCTTCCCAAAATCTAGACGTAGCACACAAGGCCACGATTTCCCACCAAGCCACGCAAGGGCTTGGACGCTCCGCACAAGGAAGCGATTTTCCCTTAAGCCGCAAGGACTTAGACGCTCCGCACAAGGAAGCGATTTTCCCTACCAATACAAAGTAAAATGTATATAAATGAAAATACAAGATAAAATAAGAACTCCCTAGAAATTCAGATCTCTGAAAGGAAGGTTGAAGCCTCGAGATGATCCGATGTAGAAGCGCGTCCGATCGTCTTCAATTTCAAACCCTCTCAGCTTAACATGGGAGTTCATGAGGCTCTGGAGCTCTCTGGATGGAATGCACTCAGGAAGGGACTTGAAATCTGAATAGTTGGAATGCACGAACACAAGGTGTTTTTTATAGAAAATCGCTGTCGGAAATTCCGACAGTGACTGTCGGAATTTTCCGACAGCGTTAAACTGCCGCTGGAGTGGCGTCGTGCGGGCAGTTGCTGTAACCGTCGAGCTGTCGCCTGGGCGACATCGATGTCGGATTTCGACAGTGCAAAACTGCCGATCGTGTGGGAGTCGTGGGCAGTTGTTAATAACCTCCGAGCTGTCGCCTGGGCGACATCGCTGTCGGATTTTCGACAGCTCAAAACTGTCTTTCGTC
>JAWHQI010002755.1:0-26275 GCA_033032865.1 Dactylorhiza incarnata
CTCATGGAAGCCGTGTGATCATGGGAGAGGTCATGGAAGGTGATTTACCTAGACCGAACCAAAAGCTCTTTTCCCCCACACCTAAGGCGATGGCCCTTACGGTGGAGTGTTTTTGTGGAATTGATGTTGTTAGCCTCATGCGGTTGTTTAGGCGGTTGGGGGGACCCTTCGGGTGAACCCAACTAACATCATGTGCATACCTAGGTTCCCTCCTTTTTGATGCTCAACCTAGAAGATTGATTGTGCTTGAAACCTCACCTTGTGTAGTTGCACTTTCTTTATATTAGTACTTGTGCTAGTATGGCTTGCTTGCAGGGTAGAAGCTTCGCCACCCCGGGAAAGGGGTGGGGTCGTTATAATTTGGTCAGCTGTGCTGACCGTTACTTTGTTGACACCGCTTGGTGGAATGTTCTTATGCAGGTGCAGGTGAGCCTAGTGGGAAATAGCGGGCGGTGGCCCTTTTGCTGAGTTGGCCCTTGAAGGCCAGCCTCCCTTTTCTACTTTCTCATGTATTGCCGGCCTGCGTGCCAAAGTATGTTCTGAGTTTTGTACATTCATGAATGTAAGGCCTTAAGGCCGTAACTCTATTTTATGGTTTCATTCCTATGATAGTGGACAGTTCTAAATGAAATGTTAAATCATTATGCTTCCGCTAGTGTTTTAGTAACTCTGTTGTAGTTCTTTCTGTTTATCACCTTTTAACTCCTAGCTAGTGTGGTTTGTATGGCATGGGGTCCCGGCCGGACCTACTGTTATACTATTTGTACTGGCAGGGTGTTACACAAGTACTTACTGCATTTATATCTTGATTCTTGGTTATCACAAGATCCGTATGCTTCTCTTTTGATTTTTCTTGAATTTCTGCTGCTCATATGATGTGTATCACCTCAGAAAACCCAACATCAGGTTATAAAGTGTGAATTCATAATTCGTATCAATAAGCAGGTATGTCAGTAGTATCTCCTAATATAGTCCAAGCAACCACTACCCCTTGTTCATAACTATTCAAATCATATGCGTAGGCATCGTGAGTAAAGTCTTTTGACCTTCACGATGACATTAACATGAATTCTTTTTATGCTTCTCAAATCACGTGCAGTGACATCACGAGTAAAGTCTCTCAGCCTTCAAGACGACACTACACATGAATTCCTTATGCCTCAACCATAAATAATCAAGTCGTATACTATGGTATTATGAGTAAATTCTCCTAGCCTTCATGGAAGCAATACACATGAATTCTCTTACCATTACATTCTTAACATAATTATATTTGTAGAAATGCATGATGTCCCCAACACTGATTCTGCGATGGCATCATACACAGTCCCCAAAGTGATGACATTTCAAATAACCTATTAACTAGCTTACACAATCTCATGGCGTCGCATTCAATCACTAATAATAAAATGCGCACACATTGCCCTGACCTCAAAAAGTGATATCTCATGGAAAATGGGCATAATATTCGCACTATGGCTGCAATCGCATGTCTAACAAAATTCTTAAATGCAACATCAAGCAATCATCACCAAATTGGGTCACCAACCTCAATTTGGCTTCACCCACAATGCCTATTCTGATAATCGCCTTCAATTTTTAATGCAATTTTGCCGAGGTGCAATCCCACGCCTGATGGCTTATAATGAACGGTACCACAATTATCACCATTCAAAGCAAGAATTGAAAATTGCAAAACATGCATCCTAAATTTGAGAAGAGGAGAGTCGCTACCTTCTTAAATTTCCCTCGCCATGGAAATGTTGAAAGAAATGGATGAAGATTACCTCAATCGAGTCCTCTCCATCAATATGGTTTGAGCTCATCGTTTGGAGCTCTGGATCGACCTCTAATGCAGAACTAGCTCTCCTTCCTCCTCTTCCTCTCGTACTCCCTAACCTAAGACAGAGAAATGCAAACTAAAAATGAGCATGAACCAACCCCCAATCTGACCTAAAGACCCTTTCCAGGCATCCCCACCGTCGGTTCTTAAAAATCTAGATCGAGTGACTCAAAAAATGAGTTTAAAAACTTATCATGGTCCCGTACACGTCTTGGCATACATTTGTGTGCCTGGCCGTGCAGCCTCTCAGGATAAAAATCCCTACACGATTTCATTCATGGTCCATTACACAGACTTGGACACAGCTTGGTCACAGGTCATGTCAGGAGATATGACCTCCTACCCAGCCCTGTAGAACTCATTCTACATGCCCGTGTTGCTCTCGATAAATGCGTATTTTACACGGCTTGGACACACGGTTGTGTGTCAGGCTATATCGAGCCTATTTTGCTCTAAACGACCTCCAAAACCTCCTCAATCAATCCCCAATCTATATGAGACTTCCCTAGGCCTCTTAGGTATGAACTCAATTTATTTAGGTTTTTGGGTGTTTTAATTGTGCAAAAAATGGAGATCGTAATCAATTCTTGGGTCTACTATGGTTATGACGATCCTTTACAACACTGTTTGTTACTGTCACATCATACGATTTTAACTTATATTTCTGAAGCCTTATAGAAAATATTTAAGTTTACAATGTGATAGATTATAGGTATGTGATCTAATTCATGACCTAGAGGGGGGGTGAATATGTATTTTGATTTTTACTTAGATGATATAGATAGTTAAAACTATTCTAAGCTAGTAATCAAGCAAACCCAGAAAACACTCAAGTGTTTATAGTGGTTCCCCCCAAGACAGTGTGTCTATGGGTAGTCCACTTTCCCCCTTTAACTTTCTAACAGAGTGTTAGACAAGGCCAACTTCTCCAATCTCAGCTCCAAGAGCCTACAACACAGATTCCACAGGATCTCTCAGGTTTTCCCAAACCCTACCTCAGGCACAGCAGCCCTACCTCAGAGGAATCCACCTCCTACAACTTAGACCACCTCCTAGTCCTACAACCTCAGGCCTAACTGCCTTACAAACTCAGGCCAAATAGCCCTACAATCTCAGGCCTAACAACCCTACAGTAAAAGAGTGTTTATGCTTACTACAACAGACAACACAGAGAAGGTGTCTTCTGTAGTTCTAGCACAACTTGTGCTTTCTAGTAGCTTGACTGGATGATGATTCGTGAGCCAGCTACTATCTAATCTTCCCATTCAGTTGAAGGATGAAGGATCACCTTACTCCTTCTTGTAGAAGAGCAATCTTTATGTCTCAGTCTCTTCTTCCTTGTTCAGTGAGCAGAGGAGAATGAGAAGTTCAGGGCCGTCAATGGAACAGTATCAAATTTGTTTAGCACTTGACCACCACCTTCAAAAGTACCCTAACTCCTTCTTTTATACTCTGCATATCTCCAACGGCACTCAAGGGAAAGCTATAACACCTTGGGAACATATGGTTGGCTCTAATCTCCCTTTACAGCTGTTTGCGCCAAAGGCGTGTCGCGCCACTTGTTTTCTTCAATATTTGAATCTGTCTCAGCGGTTTGGGCTGAGACAGCTTTCAGTCTCAGCGGTTGGGCAGCTGTCATCACAGTGGATCCGCTGAGACAGTTTCTCTTCTCAGTGGATTATGTTTGTCTACAGCTCAGTAGAGATATGCTGCTTCTCAGCGGCACCTGTCCTCGTCTCAGCAGTTCAGCTAAGACAGGGAAACTTTCTCAGCTGATTAATCAGCACACCTTTGAACCTATTCCATTGTATGGAATATCATCTCCCTGTACAAACCTTGAGAGAAAAAAAGATTTTATCAAATACAATATGTACTTAGCATTGTGAGTGATGCCTCTTCAAATCAAAGGAACATTAAGGGCAATATTCCCAACAATCTCCCTCTATTTGAAGTAGGCAGAACATTCTCAATGCTAAGGTAAATAGCCAACAAAGACTTATCATGCAAATGAATTATATGACATTCATAATATCATAACATCCAGAAGATAACATTGTTTAAGCATTCCAACAAAAATCATGACAGATTATACAAAGTGAATATGATACCAGCATTGTATGTTATTAAAACTTGGCATCACAGACCATATGAAGCAAAAGTACTGAAAAGAGAATATTAAGCTTTGACTAATTTATCCCATAACATGCACATTAATTTCAACAGAATTTTCATTGTCATTTCAGTTTAGGAGTAAATACATAGATCTAGTTCCACTTTTATTAACATAAGCAATTTATGTTTTCCTTTTCTTGGAAGTTTCAGCTTTGTTGACATCAGCAGCTTCCTTCCCTTTGGCAGCAACAGTCTTTAGCTCAGCCACTTTCTTCTTGTTTTCCTGTCTTTTGAAATAGAGGAAGAGTTTTGGAATATATTTTGAAGGTATTCTTTTTGGATTGTCCTTCAGCACATGGTTTTCATTGAAGATCAAGTCCCTCAAAAAATTTCTTTCCAGATGTTTTATCCATTCTTCGGCTGGGTAAATCCTATCAATATCTTTGCATATCTGCCCATGGTTTACCCAAGCATTCAGAATAATGCTTTTGGAGTCATCACTCCAATACTCAAAATCAGGATCATTGTTGTGCTCCTTTCTTTGCATAGCCATAAATTCTTCAGCTAGCAACACATGTTCTCTTTTTCTCTCTCTTTGCTAGGTGAGCAGTCTGAGCTAGTTTGGCTTGCCCCTCAAACTCAAAATCTTCTTTGCTGAAGTTTTCCAGTAGAGGAAGATTGAGGGCTATCCTTGTACCATGTAGCACTTGTAGAGCTAACTCTGAGTTGGTCTTAGCATTGGCCACCTCCCCCTTTCTGACTTCTTCAACTATTTTTCCTTCTAGGGATTGGGAGGCAGCAGCTACAGAGCCTGAGAGAGAGTTTGGAAAGCATTTTCCAAGTCCGCCTTTAGGTCATCCTTCATCTTCTCTGTCTCTCCAAGCATAGTGGTGGCTGTTTTCCAGACAAAGTCTTCAATGTGATTGGAGGCTTGTTCTATGACTTCATCTGTCTTGCTTACATAATTCTTGACATGTCTCATGTCTTCCTCTGCCATTTGGAGGTGTTTGTCCATTGATCTCAGTATAGTGTTTTGAGCAATCACTGTGGGTTCTGCTAGATTAAACCATTTGGTCATTTGTTTGTTTAGATTGCTGTGTCTTCCTTGATTTCCTATACTTCAGCCATAATCTCTTTCTTCAAAGACTGTAATCCATTATTAATATAGGTCTTTATTGACAGCATATGACCTTCAATTATGGTATTAATAGAGCTGAGGAGATTGTCATCAGTTGTTGTAGTTGTTGGACTCAGCTCCTTTTCTACTTGAGCATGACTTTGCTCCCCTTCAATGTGAGTTCTATTATCTTTATTAGCTGATAACTGCTCTTGTTGCTTTCAATACACTTGTCTTGCTCCCCCTCACTTGGAGCATTAGTATTTTTCTTATTTGGTGATGTTTGAGCTGCTCCCCCTCTGAGTCAGGATCACATTTGCCACATCATCTTCCCAGTAACCTGCTGGTTCAGGAGGGATTTGATTAAACCTTTTGTTTAGGTTAAGGATAATTAAATCAATCTCACCTTAAAGATCAATAGGGTCATTGTGTTCATTGTCTTCAGGGGAGGAGTGTGAGATGGTGACATTTCTATTAGTTGTGACGATGTCTTCTTTATCCTCTTGATGCACTATCTCAGCATCATCATGTCTCTCTGGTTCAGGATTAATGCCTGCATGACTTTCAGTGTTATGATTATTTCCTTGGTTATCCTGTGGAGGACTGCTTGCTGGAACTTGATTATCCAGATCATGTATATCTTCTTCTGGCTCTTGTTCTGAGTCAGAGTATATCATTCTTCTTCTCCTCATCTCCTTCACCAGAACTCCCTTTTTCTTTTCCTTTAATGGAGAAGGTTGGCTCATTGGAAGAACCCTATTAAATCTGTCTAGAGTTTTTATGTCCATTCTTTTTAGATAATGGAGGTTAAATCCTTTGGATTTGTTAAAGTAGTCTGGGTAGGTGTTTAGAAGATAGATAGATAGGATTCTTCCTAAGTTGAGGGCTTGCAGACATTCTATAGTTCTCTGAAAAGTACCTTTGCCCAGGAAGTCTTCTTCTGTAGGATAACTCTTGACATCAATTCAAACATGTGTTTGGAGATTGTGTCATGAGAGCCTGGTTTTCACAGTATGGCCTTGCCAACTATGTCAGAGAGCAATTTGCCTCTTTGGTTGAAGAACTTCCTCTTAAGAGAGCCAAGTTTGGCATCAGAGTAGGCACACCACTGTAAGGCATTGACTTTGTCTTCCTCAGAGACAGCATCCTCTTCTTCTTTACTGCAGGAGGGCAGTTGAAGAACCTTTTCAATTTTTCTATGAGATATCTTTAGCCTCCTACTTCCTATCTTTCCCTTAATGGTTGACTTTGAGGAGGACAACTTAGCACAGGAAATAATTCCAGAACTTCTGTTTTGAGAATTGTTGAGGGCTCAGATAGGTTTATTCAAGACCTTGGGTAGATAGAAATCAATCACACCTTTAATTTCCTCTGGAGCATGCAAGAATCCATCCCTAACTATTTCATAGCCTTCTTGCAGCTCTTTTGCCATCTTTGGCGCCATTTCTTTTGAGTTATATGTCGTTGAGTCGTATGGGAGAAGGGTTTGTCTCGTCGGCTAGGTTGAAGGAAGTGTGATATTTTAATCAATCATTAAGCTATTTATATGGATTAAGACTTAGGTAAAATTAAACCCAGTAATTGATTTGATTGCTCTTATAATTGTAAGTGTAAATGAAACTACATCATAAGGCTGAGTTCGTCGAACTCAAACTGAGTTCGTCGAACACAAAGCTGAGTTTGTCGAACTCAAACTGGAGTTCGTCAAACACAAAGCTGAGTTCATCTGAAACTACATCATAAGGCTGAGTTCGTCGAACTCAAACAGAGTTCGTCGAACACAAAGCTGAGTTTGTCGAACTGAATTAATTCGTCGAACACAAAGCTGAGTTCATCTGAAACTACATCATAAGGCTGAGTTCGTCGAACTCAAACTGAGTTCGTCGAACTCAAACTGAGTTCGTCGAACTCAAACTGAGTTCGTCGAACACAAAGCTGAGTTTCGTCGAACTCAAACTGGAGTTCATCGAACTAAAGACAAAATCTGTTGAACTGGCTGGAAGAATGAAATCGTCGAGCTGAGGAGCAATTTCGTCGAACTGAAATGTGACGTTCGTCGAACCTAGGAAAGAGTTCGTCGAACTGAGACTTTTCCCCAGCTGTCTAAGTGCAACCTGAAGCTCAGCTGAAATGGATTTTTCTGGTTAACTGATCATACTACTTTAAAATCATTAGTGATAGGATTACTTGAATGCCAATTATGTCTCTCATAGGATTGATGTGTCAACATTTTAAGTTATATCAAATCAAGATTGGAAGAATGAAGTGTTTTACACTATTCTATATTTAACATTCCTAGTTCAATCTTGAAGGCATTAAACTTGGCCTCATCCAATGGCTTAGTGAAGATATCAACCACTTGACTGTCAATTGGGACAAATTCAAGGCATATATCTTGAGATTCTACATGTTCTCTTATAAAATGATATCTTATTTCAATATGCTTAGTCCTGCTGTGAGAGACAGGATTCTTAGCAATAGAGATAGCACTGGATGAGTCACAATAAAGAGGAGAGTTACTTCCCTTGAGGTTGTAGTCCTCTAGCTGGTGTTGAATCCACAATAGTTGTGCACAACAGCTCCCTGCAGCAATGTATTCAGACTCAGCAGTGGAAATAGCCACACTTGTCTGCTTGCTGCTCCATGATATCAACCTTCTTCCTAGGAATTGACAAGTGCCACTTGTGCTTTTCCTGTCTTCTTTACAGCCTGCAAAATCTGCATCTGAAAATCATGTTAGTTCAAAATCATTGTTCTTAGGGTACCAAAGGACAAGATGTAGGCTGCCATTAATGTATCTCAAAATCCTCTTTGCAGCTGAGTAGTGAGATTCCTTAGGACATGCCTGGTACCTAGCACACACACATGTAGCATACATAATATATGGTATACTAGAAGTTAAATATAACAGGGATCCAATGATGCACCTGTACATGGATTCATCAAAGGCCTTGCCCTTCTCATCCTTGTCCAGGGAAATGTTGGACCTTTCATGGTGGAAGCTGATTCCATTCCAAACTTCTTGATAAGCTCCCTAGTGTACTTGGTCTGAGAAATGAATATACCTTCATCAGACTGTTTTACTTGGAAGGCTATAAGGACTTGAGCTCTCCCATACTGCTCATCTCAACCCCCCCCCGCATTAGGTTCGCAAACCTTTTGTAGAGGTTTTCCTCAGTAGACCAAAATATTAGGTCATCAACATATATTTGGACAAGGAGACTCATGCCCCTTGTTTCCCTAAGAAACAATGTGATATCTATCTTTTCCCTCAAGAACTTGTTCTTGATGAGAAAGCTAGACAAAGTCTCATACAAAGCCCCGGGGGCTTGCTTAAGACCATAAAGAGCTTTCCTAAGTAAGTAAACATGACTAGAGAGGGTAGGATGTACAAAACCTGATGGTTGCTCAACATATACCTCTTCCATCAAGTCACCATTGAGGAAGGCTGATTTGACATCCATTTGATACACTTTGAACCCCTTATGGGCAGCATAGCAAGGAATAGCCTAATTGCTTCCAACCTTGCAACAAGGGCAAAGGTTTGATCAAAGTCTATCCCTTCTTCCTGTCTATACCCCTTGGCTACTAACCTTGCCTTGTTCTTTATGATTGTGCCATTTTCATCTAACTTGTTCCTGTAAATCCATTTGGTACCTATGATGTTGTGTCCTTGAGGTTTTGGCACCAATTTCCATACCTTGCATCTCTTGAATTGTAGAAGTTCTTCTTGCATAGTTTGACTACAAAAGGTGTCTTGGTTGGCTTCTTCAAACTTCTTGGGCTCCATATGTGATAGGAAGCTCAAGAATAGGGCTTCATTATGAGCCCTGCTTCTGGTTAATACACCTTGATTCTGATCTCCAATTATTTGTTCTCTTGGATGATCCCTTAGATGTCTTACAGTTATAGACAGTCTACTCTCAGCTTGTTGTGATGTTTCCGCTGGTTCATTAGTGTCTTCATCAGCATGGACTTCTTCCTCTTCAGGGATGGCAGCATCAGAATAAGCTTTGCTGTTGCTGGGTGTGTCTTGTATAGACATCCTTTCCAAATCCTTTTTCATTTCCTGCCAAGACAGAAGATCTAGACAAGCCCTTATATATTAGGCTGGTTTCATCAAATAATACATGCATAGACTCCTCTACAACATGAGTTTTCTTGTTATACACTCTATAAGCTCTACTATGTGAGTTATAGCCAACAAGAACACCCACATTGCATTTCTCTGCAAACTATGTTAATTGAGATTTTCCATTGTTTAAAATGTAGTATTTGGAGCCAAAGATTCTAAAGTATGAAATTGTAGGTTGTTTGTCTTTCACAATCTCATAGGAAGTTATTCCATGAACCTTATTGATGGAAGCTCTATTGAGAACATTACATGCAGTATTGACTGCCTCAGCCCAGAAGTATTCTGGGAGTGATGAGTCACTAAGCAGTGTTCTCCCGGCTTCTATCAAGGTCCTATTCCTCCTCTCAGCCACACCATATTGTTGTGGAGTCCTTGGGGAGGAGAACTCTTGGGTGATACCATATTCTTGACAAAACTTTGTCATAGCTTCAGATTGAAATTCTGTGCCATGGTCAGTTCTAGTCCTGACCACAGCACATTGCAAGTCATTCTGAATTGCTTTGACATGAGTTATAAAGATATTTAAAGTATCAGACTTCTTCTTTAGGAAGAATACCCATGTATATTTTTAGTGATCATCAACAATCACCAAAGAATACAACTTCCCACCTAGGCTCTGAATTGACAAAGGACCAAACGAGTCCATATGCAAGAGATAAAGACATCTTTCAGTGTCTTTGGAGCCAATACTTTTAAAGGTGGCCCTTGTTTGCTTACCCATTTGACAAGCATGACAGGGACCACTTTTAATACATTTTATATTAGGACTATTCCTAACAAGGTTTTTAGAGAATAGTCTATACATTGTCTTGTAGTTAATGTGAGCAAGTCTCTTGTGCCATTGAACACAGAGGGACTCATTCTCACTAACTACTAGACAAACAGATGTAAGAGAATTACTACATATGAAGTTTAAGCAATAAACATTCCCATTCCTAGTGCCTGAGAGAATGGTCTCTAAGTCTAAGTCTTTAGACTTTTTAATCAAGCACTTGTCATTGTGGAATTCAATGACATATCCTAGATCACATTGTTGACTTATGCTTACTAGGTTGTGTTGCAACCCTTCAACATAAGCTACCCTTGTAACTGAGACTATGCCATTGGAGATCATACTATATAATTTGGTGATTCCCTTTTCTGACACCCCCCCCCCCCCAAAAAAAATAACTTTGGGTCCATTCTTCACAGCCATATAGTCCTGTAGAAGATTTCTTGTTCCTGTCATGTGCCTTGAGCACCCACTGTCCAAATACCAAATCTGCCCAAGGCTGGTATTTGAACTAACCTGCATGATGGAATTTAATTACCCTTAGGAGCCCAAGTGATTTTGGGTCATAGGTTCTTGTTAGTCTGAAAAGACTTCATACCTGCTCCAACTTTTGCAGGAAGGCTCATCCTTGCAGTTGGCACATTGGGATTGTGCAATAATCTATGGCAAAGTGTCCCACCTTACCATAGTACCAACACTCATTAATGTTATATCTCCTCTTCTGAACATTTCTTATGGTCATATGAGCCTCAACATGCTTGTGTTCAGGAGTGGAGACAACAATCTTCATTTTGTTCCTTTTAGCAATGATTTGGCTGAAGATCATCTTGTGTATAGGCCTAGCAGCCTTTGTCATTATGACATCACCTTGTTTTGACTTGGAAGTTAGGCAAGATTGGATGGCATTGGACACAGGGAAACAAGGTTTATCTATAGGTTTGACAGCAGACAAAGTTTTTGCTGGAGAGAATTTTGAAGATTTAGTTTCCTTACATATGAGTGAGGGGACTGAGGTACCAAAAATAAATGGTCCTTGATGGGCCATTTGAATTTCTCATGGGGCTTTCATGGAACTCATCCCCATGCCCTTTCTTCTACTATGGGAGGGAATGTTTTCCTTCCTATTGGAGCACCCATTCTTCCAGTGACCATACATGAGATCATGGTCAAACTTGTTGGAGGGAAGAAACACTTTTTGAAAGGTGGTATGAGGCTTAATCTTTTCCTTTCTCTTTACTCCACTTCCTCACACCCATTTCCCATTTATTGAACCCAAGTCCTATCTTATTGGTTTGAAAGGAAAAGGTATTAATAATTGGAAGCATTGATTTGGGCTTTGAGAATTGAGCCACTAAGCTCTTCTCTTTGAGAAGTTTTCTTCAAGATCCTTGATGATCTTATTCTTTAGAGAAATAGAACTCAATTGGACAATTGTTATCCCCTTGGGTTTGATTATTTCTCTACTCATCTGAGCCACCAAGGTAGGAGACTCAGAACAATTTCTTTCAGCTATTTTAAGCGAGTCAATCTCTAGGGCTTAGTTTTTGGCAAGCTTCTTGCTCTTTTTCAGAGCATTAACTAGAGCATCATATTTGCCAATCAATTGGTTGACACCCACTTCAGATTTTGAATCATAATCATCAGTTGATGAGTGTGCATCTGATTCTGGAATTGATTCATCCTTAGAGGAAGAGAGAAGAGTAGGTACCTGGTCAGGTGTGTCCTGACAATCTTCATCATCTGATGTTATGGACATTAGGCCAAGATATTCTTTAACATCTTCATCCACCTCCATATCACTATCTGAATGTGATAGAGGGGCCCTGATGCCCACCCTTGCTGCAGGAAATTCCTCATCTTCCTCAGCTGCAAACAGCCCAATATAGGCCTCTTCTTCAACATCTGAATCTGAGGATGATGACTCAGATTCACTCCAGCTTCTGCCCTTCTTGGCTAGGAAGGATTTCTCACCCTTTCTTCCCTTCTGGTGAAAGGCTTCTTGTTACCCTTATCCTTTCTTTTGACTGGACAGTCAGCAATGACATGTCCAGGCTTACTGCAGCAATAACAAATCACATTAGCTAATCCATGTTTAACATGTTTAGAGTCATACCTGTCCCCTTTGGGGTGCTACTTGTCAGCCCTGTTTGAATCCTTCCTAGGTTGTGAGGAGGAGGAAGTCTTATTCTTCCACTGCTTCCTTCTCATCATCTTTTTGAATTGCCTTGAGAAGGCAGCAAATTCCTCATCAGAAGAGTTGTTATCAAATGAGCAGTGATCAGAGTTTTCTGATTCAGCACCCCTTCTTGGAGGGGTAAGAATTATTGTCTTGCTCTTCTTGGACCCTTCAGCCTTGAGGGCCACAAACTTCTCCCTAGGATGAGACCTGGAGGAGGTGTCCTCCTCCTTTTTAGCAGATAGTTGTATCTCATATGAGAGCAATTTTCCAAACAGAGTGTGAGGAGGAGTTTCACTCAGCTTTTCCACTTCCCTGATGGCACAGATTTTGGTATCCCAGTCTCTAGTTAGAGATCTTAGGAATTTATCATTTAACTCATAATGAGTGAAGGTCCTTTCATAGGTCCTCAACTCATTTACTATTCTGAAGAATCTTTCATAGCAGTCAGCTATGCATTCCTTGTTTTGTTGCGTAAAAGCTTCATACTCCTGATTGAGGAGGGATTTCCTATCATTCCTCACTTCTTCAGTCCCTTCCATGAAAATAATCAATGTATCCCACATATCCTTTGTAGTCTCATAGGGCACCAAGTTTTGGAATGTTGAATCATCAATAGCATTGACTATAATATTTTGAGCCCTTTTTTCCATTGTAGCCAATGCTATCTCATCCCTTGTCATTTCAGTGTAAGAGATGCCTACCTACCTAGTAGGATCAATGGTGGAGGGCTTTGTGATAAGGAAGGGGCCTTCCTGAATAGTGATATAGATCCTAGGGTCTGAAGCTTCCATGTACAGCCTAACCCTTATTTCCAAATGCCAAAGGTTTCCTTTTTGCATATAGGAAACTTCATGGAACCCATTTCCTTCTGAACTCCATTAGAAGCCATTGGATTCAGAAATAACATTACCTATGTTGGATCTGGTCAGACAGTTATGCCCTTTATGACCAACCTACCTCTGATACCACTTGATAGATTATAGGTATGTGATCTAATTCACCTAGGGGGGGTGAATAGGTATTTTGATTTTTACTTAGATGATATAGATAGTTAAAACTATTCTAAGCTAGTAATCAAGCAAACCCAGAAAACACTCAAGTGTTTATAGTGGTTCCCCAAGACAGTGTGCCTATGGGTAGTCCACTTTCCCCCTCCACCTTTCTAACAGAGTGTTAGAAAAGGCCAACTTATCCAATCTCATCTCCAAGAGCCTACAACACAGATCCCACAGGATCTCTCAGGTTTTCCCAAACCCTACCTCAGGCACAGCAGCCCTACCTCAGAGGAATCCAGCTCCTACAACTCAGGCCACCTCCTGGTCCTACAACCTTAGGCCCAACTGCCCTACAAACTCAGGCCAAATAGCACTACAATCTCAGGCCTAACAGCCCTACAGTAAAAGAGTGTTTATGCTTACTACAACAGACAGCACAAAGAAGGTGTCTTCTGTAGTTCTAGCACAGCTTGTGCTTTCTAGTAGCTTGACTGGATGATGATTCGTGAGCTAGGTACTATCAGATCTTCCTCTTCAGTTGAAGGATGAAGGATCACCTAGCTCCTTCTTATAGAAGAGCAATTTTTATCTCTCAGTCTCTTCTTCCTTGTTCAATGAGCAGGAGGAGAATGAGAAGTTCAGGGCCGTCAATGGAATAGTAGCAAATTTGTTTAGCACTTGACCACCACCTTCAAAAGTTCCCTAATTCCTTCTTTTATACACTGCACATCTCCAACGGCACTCAAGGGAAAGCTCTGACACCTTGAGAACAGATGGTTGGCTCTAATCTCCCTTTACAGCTGTTTGCGCCAAAGGCGTGTCGCGCCACTTATTTTCTTCAATATTTGAATCTGTCTTAGCGGTTAGGCTGAGACAGCTTTCAGTCTCAGCGGTTGGGCAGTTGTCATCCCAGTGGATCCGCTGAGACAGTTTCTCTTCTCAGCAGATTTTTTCTATCTGCAGCTCAGTAGAGATATGCTGCTTCTCAGCGGCACCTGTCCTCGTCTCAGCGGTTCAGCTGAGACAGGGAAACTTTCTCAGCTGATTAATCAGCACACCTTTAAACCTATTCCATTGTATGGAATATCATCTCCCTGTACAAACCTTGAGACAAAATAGATTTTATCAAATACAATATGTACTTAGCATTGTTAGTGATGCCTCTTCAAATCAAAGGAACATTGAGGGCAATATTCCCAACACAATGTATAGAATTTATTCTTTGGTTGAACGGTTGCAGATTCACTTACT
Organism: Dactylorhiza incarnata; assembly: GCA_033032865.1. Taxonomy (NCBI): domain Eukaryota; kingdom Viridiplantae; phylum Streptophyta; class Magnoliopsida; order Asparagales; family Orchidaceae; genus Dactylorhiza; species Dactylorhiza incarnata. Next base: position 14,405 of record JAWHQI010002755.1, read on the forward strand.
AACTAAATATCCGAGGATATTTTACAGTGATAAGAACATAACAAATATATTGAGCAATGAGCGTAACTCTTAGACGATGTTGACTGAATTTTTGTGTGTGTACATAGGTGGCCATGAAGAGCATACGTGTATAAAGATTTATTTGAAATATTATATATGGCTAAAACCAGAGAAGTGAAGATGAAGAAAATGTCAGTAAACCAAAATTGTCTTACGATCTTCTCTCTTATTATTGCGACTACTCTTTACAATGTGAGGTTTCAAGCATAAAAAATCTTCTAGGTTGAGCTTCAAAGTAAAGGGGAACCTAGGAAATGCAAATGATATTGGTTTTGTTCACCCAGAGGTTCACAGCAATCGCCTAAGCAACCGCGCATGAGGCTAACATAACACCACTTCACAATATCACAATCATGGGTACTCACAACCACATGATTTCATGCACTCAAGGTATACACTAGGAGTACCCTCACGCGAGCACTACCTCCAATCTAAGCTATGCAAACTTAGTTATCGATTGAGCACTTACTGATCAGAGAAATCACGTCTCACTCATTCTATCCCATGATCCATCAATATTCATAAGGTAAACCTCATGTCGAACTGCATGGTGCGGGTTCGGTTCATCTTGTGCCCGTTGCTCAAATCATCATGACTGACGGCACGATGTGGGTGCTTCTGTACCTCAGCCCATAAGCGTTTAACCAAAACTAATGCTAATAAAAACATCAAGTTACGCCTCCAAGTCCCGCAAGCATTCAACATATAGTAATGCTACAAAATATCATGTAACACACCTAATCCACTCGCGAGGTTATATGCTTCGCACAGATTACTGACGTAGGAGGTCCAAGGTGACTCTACTACAATTTGTGGTGAAGGTTTGCGTTCAACCACATGACAACATTGGGGTTTTCACTAAGTACACAAAGAGCTCCATTAATCCCAAGCCCCGTAACATGATGACACATTTCACAGAGACATCCTTCGGTATGCATACTAGGCTTAATCTAAAAGCACGCCAAATCAAGCATCACCGATCCGGGCCTACGACCACGGGTAGACTTCACACATAGTCCCTAAATCCGCATGACTAGCAGATTTCTACATGCAATATATGTCGGAGATCGACACAATCGAGCTGAGGTTTGGATGAACCAAAGGAGGTCATGCCCTCCACTAATTAGTGGAGGAGACTCTTCCAATGCAAGTATATCAAAATATGAATGGACAACACGTCCTAAAACTAAGGAGAAGGATTGTTACCCTTGGAGCTCGCTTTGGCATCATGGAATGACGAAGATGAGGGATGGAATCAAGTGCGGCGGACTCCTCTCCGTGGATCTAAACTCGGCTCGCGATTTGGAGCTCCGGAGCTCCTCCAATAGCGGGATCTTCCTCCAACTTTCTCTCCTCCTCTCTAACTCAAGAGAGAGAATGGAATAGATGCAATGAGGTCCAAACCTCATTCCACGGCCTAATACCCTTAGGGAGAGATTATCACCGTCAGATCAATGATCGGGCCAACGAACGGCTCAGAAATCGGAACTTAAAATAGTTTCATCGTCGATCGCACGGTCATGCATGAAGTTTACTTTCATCGCATGAGTGGATTGATCGTGCAATATTTCTTCTCACACATTTCATTCTGCCCGTGTGAGGCCATTTCCTGAGATTTGCCAATTTTGAGTCGTTCTGTGCGCACTCGTGCGATTCCTTCTCGCACGAGCTACTTTGATCGTGCGATCTCAAGAATGTACGGGTACCCTCTAGGAAGACAAATTTCAGCTATCTGACGCTGACCGTGCGATTTGGTCATGCATTAAGCGCACGGTCATGCATTTTGCACAGGAATCAGGAGGTAAGCCCCAGAATAGTCCCCGAAGCGTACAAGACATCTTTAGGCTCCAATAACCTACACCCCTTTCTCAAAATAAGGATTTTGGGGTTGTACAATCCCCCCCTAAATAAATTTCATCCAAAATTTTTAAGAATAGATAGGTACACAAAAATAAATTGTACTTGAGGAAAACAGCTCAGGGCACTCCACGAGCATCGACTACTCTCTCCAAAGAGAGCTCCTCTTGGCCACAGTTGTCCCAACAGACTTTGACCATCTTTATTAATTTATTCCGCAACCGTCAAACTTCCGTGTCTTTGATGCGAATGGGCTTGACTTTCGTCGATAACCCATCATCAACTGGCACTTCGTCGACCACAACAATCTGAGTAGGCTCTTGCACCGCCTTTCTCAATATCGATATATGGAATACGTCATGTAGGCCACTCAGCTATGTAGATAGAGCAAGTTGGTAGGCAGCTTCACCAATGCGCTATGTAACCTCAAACGGTCCAAGGTACCTTAGACTTAGCTTTTTTCAGTCGCCTTATCCTCGATACCCCCTTGAACGGTTTGATCTTCAAGTAAACCTAGTGGCCAATGACGAACTCAGTATTTTGGTGCCTTACATTATAGTATTTCACCAACCTATCCTAGGCAATTAGCAACCTCTCCCATATTTCCCATATCAACGTATTTGCTTCTTCGACCTCTTTCCGCTTTAACAAACTTCGTGTCACCAATTTCTGCCCATGCCAAGGGCATACGACACTTCCTACCATATTGGTCAAAGATGCTTGATAGTGCCTTGAATCTCTTCTGGCCTTTCTGAGAAACCATTCCTCACCACTTTGCTTCCTTCATAGAGAAGTCCTTCCTTCTTTGGCGCCATCTCTTACTTGATCCGAGAGGATTTTAAAGCTGTCGACTCGCTCACTCATCGAATACGTAGAGAACATGATGGCTTTGTAGGGCAAATGTAGAATGTGTTTTAACCTAAAGACGTCTGACTATATTTATAGTTTCGGGATTGGAAGGCGAAGTGTCATTTGATAAAAGTCTGATTAACTTAGATTGTCGGTTAATTTCAGATCTCCTATGTATTTGATTGACACTTAGGTATCGTCGTGATCCTACTTAGATGTCGAGAGATCATTTCGACGATATCAATCATTATTTTGACGATATCGTTTTGTATTCAAAACGATATTATTCTTGTTCACTCTTTTGAATAATCAGTGTTGTGCTTTAGCTTTTCCATATATGTGCTCTTGGAGTGACAGTTTTTGCTTACTCAAGTCAAAATTACTTTTACATATCTATAAAGATGAGGTTATGTAGTGACTATTTAACACAGTTACCTTCACCTTAGCTTTGTCTTCTTCTTGAGCTAGTAGCTCCCCCCTTGATGTGATGTCTCTTTTGTTTTTCCTTTTTGCTCCCCCTTGACCAGTGCATCTTCTCCTGTGATGGGATTTTTTCTTAGTCCAGAGTTATGCCTGGATCACTTATTGTCCATTAGCCTTGTTTGCTTTTGATTGGCTACATGGACTTCCCTGCAAGACAGATTTAATATCCCTTAGGAACCCAAGGTGATTTGGGTCCTAGGTTCTTGTTAGCATAATAAGGAATTCTTCTACTCACCTCGCCTTTCCAGGAGGGCTCTGCTTTGCACTAGGCACACTAGGGTTGTGCCAACAGTCAATGGCAAAGTGTCCCACTTTACCACATCACCAACATTCATGAATGTTGTACCTTCTTTTCTGAACAATTTTTGTGGGTGTAGAATCACAATGCTTATGTTTAGTAGAGAAGGGAGCATCATTCTTCCTATCTCTCTCAGCTAATGGATGACTAGCTGCTCTAGTATAATTATTTCTTCTTGACTTTATCTGTTTGTCAGCAACAGATGTCATCTTGGTAACTGACATGGTGTTGATGACATTAGATATGATCAAGTGAGAGTTGATTATACTGGTGCTGCTAGCCTACTTCCTATTTGGAAGAGATTGGGATGGTGTTGCTCATATACCCTTGAAGGTGGGGGCTGAGACACCAAACACAAATGGTCCATGATGGGCCATTTGGATTTCCTCATGGGGAGCCTTCAATGCACTCATCCCCATGCCCTTTCTCCTCCCATAGTCAGGAGCATTTCCCGAGCTATTGGAGCTTCCATTCATCCAGTGACCATGGACATTGTCCTGGTCATACTTCTTAGAAGGAGCACTACCTTCTGAAAGGTGGTATAAGGCTCAACATTAGTTTTGCCCCTTTTTCCATTCCCAACATCTACTGCCCCTTCATTGAAACCCAATCCCCTCCTATTACTATAAGAGGAGAAGGTGTCAATGATGGGCAGTGTGGTTTTGGGCTTAGAGAACTGAGTCACTAAGCTTCTTTCCTTAAGAAGATCATTTTCAAGTCTCTTTATGAGTTCATCCTTTTTATTCTTCTCTCATCAGAAAGCTTGACTATAATCTTCTTGAACTCACAGGAATTGGTGCCCTTATTGTGGGATATACCTATTTCCTCATTCATCTCAGCCTTAATTAATCTGAGTGATTCTAGCTCCTTAGCTTGCTTCCTAACAAGCTTCTTGCTCCTTTTTAGAGCAGCTAAGAGATCACCAAACTGTTCTATTAGATCAGTATGGTTCTTATTGTTGCATAATGTGCAGTCTTCTGCATCATTTTTAGAAGATGAGCAATCATCTGATGCACTCTTGGTCTTCTTAATTAAAGCATGCAGTAAAGGTGTGTGAGTGATGCATACCTTATCATAATGTGATTCATCATGATTTTCTTTGCTGGATGAAGCAACCAGTCCATAGATCTCTTCATCCTCAGATTCACAGTCTGAGAGAGTCAAGTGTGCTCTTATCCTTCTTCCTGCTACAAAGCATTCTTCATTATCAGATTCACTGTCTGAGGAAGTTAGGGTGCTCAGATCCTTATGGTGTTGATCCCTAAACTTCTTTCTTCTTCAAAATGAGAAGAGCTCCAGCTGCTTTCACTTAGTGATCTAAATTTCTTGATGTCAGATATTCTGACTTTTACCATGGAGCTTTTAAGTTCCTGAGCTGATGATTTGATACACCCAGTAGCAGATCTGTTCAAGTTGTTAAGCTTTTCTTTGAACAACCTAGCTTTTATACCACTTGTTAGTTATTTGGTGTCGACTTGTCACGTAGAGGGGGGGGGGTGAATAGGTATTTCGAAATGTTTTATTCCCCCTTCTTGATGTTCTTGATTTCTGGTTAACAGATTTATAGATTAAAGGCACAACACAGAAAACACACGAGAATTTATAGAGGTTCCTCAATACAGGGTGTCTTGAGTAGTCCTTTGTCCCTCTACGCCTACCTAGCAGTGTGCTAGGCTCAGCAAACTCTGCCAATGTCTCCGGCCCGCAAGCCTTACAACTCGGACCCGCAAGTCCCTGCAGCTTAGGACAACAAGCCGCTTCACTGCACCCGAACCCACAAGCTCGACACTCAGGCCCTCAAGCCCTACACAGCATAAACCCGCAAGTCTTGCCCCTTGGACCCGCAAGTCCTGCAGCCTAGGCCCACAAGCCCCTTCAGTGCACCCGAGCCCGCAAGCTCGACATTCAGGCCCTCAAGCCCTACACAGCACAGACCCGCAAGTCTTGCCCCTTGGACCCACAAGTCCTGTGGCCTAGGCCCGTAAGCCACTTCACTGCACCCGAGCCTGCAAGCTCAACACTTAGATTTGAAAATAGATCTTACAGGTTTGGCCCACAAGCCTTACAAAGAAAGATGTACAATGCTTGTTCCTCTGCCTGGTGGAGATCGGCTTCTGTCCTTGAAGAAGATGCCTCTTATTTGAATCTTGAAGGTACAGATCTTCTTCAAGCCTTCTTCTTTTGCCTAATGTTGATTGGCTTCTTGACAAGAACGATTCTTATCAGTCGATGTGGCTTGACTGCAACTTGGAGAACACTGGATGTGTGTTTTTGTTCTCCTCTTTTTAATGTCAATTCTTCGTTCTCATCTGTCTCATTCTCGTGTTGTCTTTTTCTTTTGGAGAAACCACTGTTCCCTTTGTAGGATGGAGGAGCAACTCAACGGTCTCCTATGATGTCCTTCACTGATAGACTCCCATACCTTAAGAGCACGTGCTGATTGGACAATCAGGCGGCGGCATTAAATGCTGACAGCGCGTCTGGCAACTTTTGAATCTATCTCGACGATATTTCCATCATTACGACGACATGGACAATATCTCGAAGACAGAGCTTGTCGATGACTTGGACTTGGACAGATCTTCAAGTCTCCTTCCTTCTTCTTTAGATAGAGATATCTCGACGATACAGGACATCCCTTCTGCACTTGCGCTTAAGACGACATGAAGTCATCTAACTGATGTTGGCGTGATCTTCTTGACGGCTCGATATCGTTGACCCTCTTATCTTGTCGACGACATAAATGATATCAGGTCGACAGACTATTCTTCAGCAGCTGCCCGTCTTTATATGACAATCTTCTTGGCATCAAGCCTTCATTACGACGATATCATCGACATCAGTCTTACTTAGCCTTTCCAACGACAAGGCTTCTTTACGACGATATCTGTCTTGCTTATAACGATATTGTACTTGGAAAAATTATTGAAGTACCGGACATATTGCCTGATCTCTGCAAGCATGAACTAGATATAACATTAAATAGAACTTGTACTTATCATTGAGCTGAGCACTTCTTCAAATTAGGAACACTGCTGGGCACTATTCCCAACACTCGACTTCCATGACACAACTCCCCCTGCATAAGTAACAGCAAACCTCAAAGTGGATCTCCTGGAGTCAACATCTCCATAAATATCTGAATTAGAGTACCCAACCAACTTCGGTGATCCTCCACCAAGCTACAAACATAAATCTGTGGTACCTCTGAGGTATCAGAGTATCCACTTCACTGCATCTCAGTGGATCTTCCTTGGGTTCACCAAGTATCTGCTCACTACCCCACTACATGGGCTATGTCTGGCCTCATGCAGACCATAACATACATTAAACTCCCCACTACATATGCGTAGGGATCTGGCTCATCTCCTCCACTTCCTTTTCAGATGAAGGACACTGAGAACTTGATAGCTTGAAGTGTCCACTCAATGGAGTAGCAACCATCTTGGCTTGCTCTATCACGAGCCTCTTCAGTACTTTCTCCACATACTCAGCCTGAGATAGCCATAACAGACATGCACTTATGTCCCTGGTAATCTTCATCCTCAGAATCTTCTTTATTGGTCCCAAGTCCTTCATCTCAAAGTACTTGATAAGATCCTTCTTCAGGTAATCAATGATTGACTTGTCATCACTGACAATCAGCACATCATCCATATACAGCAGCAGAATAGCAAGGATCTTCTCAGTCTTCTTCATATAGACACAGTGATCAGACCTGGTCCTCTGGAACTTACTCTTCAACATAAAGGAGCCAAATTTCTTGTACCACTATATGGGAGCCTGTTTCAACCCATACAGACTCTTCTTGAGTTGGCGGACCAAATGCTCCTTCCCCTTGGCTTCAAAGCCTTCGGGTTGCTCCATGAACATCTCCTCCTCCAAATCTCCATGCAAAAATGTTGTCTTGACATCCATCTGCTCAACCTAAAGATTCTTGGAGGAGCCCAATCCCAATACCAGCCTAATAAAAGACATTTTCACCACTGGTGAAAATATCTTATCAAAATTCACACCATGTATTTGACTAAACCCTTTGACTACCATCCTTGCCTTATACCTGGGTCGGGAGAGGCTCTCATCAGTCTTCATCTTGAAGACCAATTTATTCTCCAAAGCTTTTCTCCCTTTAGTAGTCGGACCAGATCATAGATCTTATTCTTATAGAGCGAGTCTAACTCCTCCTCCATAGTTGTTACCCAATAATATATGTCTTTAGCCCTCTGAGCCTCCTCAAAAGAATCAGGCTCACAACCATCAATAAGCAAAACATAATCTTGAGCTGGGTACCTGGTGTTGGGCCTCCGTGCTCTGTCAGATCTTCTGAGGGGTACCTCCACAACTGGTGGAACATCTACAGGATAAATTCCCCTCCATCCAAAATCTCCTCCTGATTTGGAATATGCACAACTTCTTCTCCAACACGCCCTTTAGCACCACTAGCATTCATCTGCACAACCATCTGCACCACTAGCTTGGCACGTGTGCTAATGCTATGTTATGATGTATATGCAGTGCTATGCAATCTAAAAAAGGCCTTAATGCATGCTATGAGCGGCGTACACATGCGATCTTATGCATCCCATACTACATATTATCGCATGCAATGAAAAAGAAAATCTAATGGACACGCATGCGACCTACGTTATGCATCCCATACTACATAACAGTCGTATGTTGTCACCTATGAGGATCCATATACAAACACATAGTATGCATCCCATACTACATAATATGCCCCGTATACTTCTTATCATGCTATGAGTGTAGTGTTCATGCTTCAGCCAAGACATACTGATGACCCTTCGGTGTGTGTATGCGATGAATGACGATTCTCACCAGGCGGTTAACCGGGCCAACCAAACTATCACAGCAACCTGGCTAACCTCCCTCTGATACCAACTGTCACAACCCGCATTTTCCCAAGAATATAATACATATTATCAGAGCAAGGGGAAAATACGCGTCGTGATACCACGCCTGCAGGAGACGACTACAGACGCTCAGGCAACACTCCTTACGATAATTTAATATTAAAAAAACATATATGTGTTTGGATTAAAAGAGATATTTTTCATTTTAGCTTAAGACCGCGTCCCTCGGTCCGGTGGATCATCTAGTCCACAAGTAGAAAACTATACATACGCAGCGGAAAAACAGGTTCATTTAGCCTACATGAGCATGAAGATCAACATCCAAAAAATGATATGCGTAAATCTATGTTTAGTACAGTAAGAAAGGAATTTCTACGATCTTCAAAGTATGCTACATTTATTTAAAATCATGATATGCAAGAATGACATTTTTATACTAATAAGGTAACTAGTGCATCCTAGCATAAAGCTTCCCAGAGAGCATGTACGTAAACAACCCAAAAGTAACAGCAAAACTACTAGCAAGTAATCTAAAGATAAAAGCCATACGGGCGCCAACAATTGACACGAACCCGCATGAAAGAAGGGAAATAACAAAAAGAAACTACCTCTTACCTATAAGAGGGGAAGGGCCTCGACAGGAGACCTGAACGACGCTGCTCTAACACCTGCAACAGCTAAAGACCTGAACCTAAGACATTCATAAGAAAAGAATGCCTCAGCCCAAAAGGGTGCAAGAAAACCAAGATTAGCAGCATCAGAAGTAAAAGAGTGCAGGAAGGAAAAACTAAGCAGATAAACATCTATAATCTTACAACAACACGAGCCAGCTCAAACGAGTGAACTCGGTAAGAAGAAAAGCTTGCACCAGAAGGTAATAGTCAACACAATCAAAGCCCACCACGTGTCCACCATTGCGGCTTAGATGTAATAGTCATACATATACTATCATAATACACATATATAAGCATATGTGCTTAAGAACTTGAGACTGATCAGCTCAAAAGAAAACAGGGTGGTCCACTGCCACCCAAAAAGCCAAAACAGGGTGGTCCACTACCACCCAAAAAACAAAAACAGGGTGGTCCACTGCCACCCAAAAAGCCAAATAGGGTGGTCCACTGCCACCCAAAAAGCCAAAACAGGGTGGTCCACTGCCACCCAAAAAGCCAAACAGGGTGCATAACCATATACATAAGTATATGGATATACATATAAGTATATAACTATACCATGGTGCAGTTTACCAGAGAATACACAGAACATCTAAGCAACGAAGATCATAGAGATCAAGAACCACCCACCGAAACTATCCCGGGGAATTAGTCAACATAGCATACATAGCTCATAAATCCAACATAGAAACAGAGGTGTGCCAGGCGGGGGAACAGGATTTCAGAAAGCCGACACCATGACAGGTCTGGTGTCGGAACAAGACGAAGAAAAACATAACACGAAGGCCAAACACCTGAACAGTACTAAACGGTTCATTTGAAAACACTTGGCGAGTCCAAGCTTGACTCCTGACGAACTTCTTGTAACAGTACGAAGAATAAGGCACGACAAGACACCATAAAAGATCACTTTTCTGAAAGGATGAAATTGTCAATGATTGGAACGGGTGAAAAGCTCGAATCCAAAAATGCAACTACAAGACATTCCTCATGGCAAATAATGGTTTCGTTGAATCATCGAGCACTAGCAGTGGAAATTCCCGGGAAGTCTAGGATCTAATTCCAATACCCGCCGGGAATTAGGAAACAAAATCCCAGGGAATTTAACCGGCTAGACCATCAGAACATAGCCAACAAAACCATCCAGATCTCACTCGAGGCGGCAATGTGGTTCAAAACAAGAGCAAAAAGTTGACCACAACAGCTAGCCGACCCACAACTAATATGGCAGCCACTAAACAAAATGAATCTTATATTTGATACAGGGAAATAAACTTTAGCATTTGCACTAAAAGTGCGCAGTCGCTTAATTGAAATTGATAGAGTTACTAAATGAATGAAGCTGCCCTTAAGTGAAATGCATATATGGCTCGAACCCGAAATGCATCTACACAACTTTTAAGCTTGACAAAAGCTAGCCTCGCCAAGTCAGCGAGAATTAGCAAGGAAAATTCCCAGGAAATTTAGCGCCTAACTCTCCAACCCGCCCGGAGTTAGGAAAAGAACTTTCCGGGGAACTTATGATCTAATGCCCTTCGACCCATCTCGAGTTATCAACATAAATTTTCGGGAAGTTTAACCGGCCAAACAATATAACTTAGCCAATAGAAGAACGGTGCGGGATTTGGAGATTTGCGGAGCAAGACCACTTATGCTTAACTAAATCGATAAGTCCAAGATTTGACCAATAACATAAAGACCAAGGGGAATCCCCGCATAAACCAAAGCTGACAGGCTCAAACTCTCCCAAGAGAACGAAATCTCCAGCTTATGGCGTAGGAAATTAACTTTGCATAAACCTAAGTGAATACCTAGCCCTCAAATCAAACGCTGAAGATTTACGAACCGGTAATTGACTTAGGTTTAAACCAGAAAATTTCCTAGCGTATAGGTGCAGAGTTTCGTAAATCGAGAGTTTATTATCATAAACCATGGGAATTCACTAAAAAACTTCCAACATAAACAACATAGCAACAACCCCTAATTAGAGAATATATAACCAGCAGCCCCCATTTACAATACTTGAGAAGCATCCCCCTAAACAGGGCACTATAAAAGGGCATCCCCCGACAATTAGAGCATAAAAGGCAGCCCCCAACAATTAGAGCATAAAAGGCAGCCCCCAACAATTAGAGCATAAAAGGCAGCCCCCCAATAAAACAGCATGAAAGACGGCCCCTTTCAATAAGGAAGAAAGAAATGGTCCAACCTGGAATATATAGCAGCCCCTAAACTAAAATTTGCAAAGAAATCCCAAAATAAAATAATCCCAACTGGATTATAGATAGCAGCCCAAACAACATTGAAACACCCAACTGATTTAAAGCATAGCCGCAGCCCCTAAAGATTCGGGATTATACAAGCAAAGGCCAAAATAACAAATCCAAGCAGCCACCAGCCACCACCCAGGCTTCCCAAAATAAATCAATTTCAAGAGCTAATGCAAGGACTGGGAGGAGAAAAATCAAGCAGCTACTAACCATCCTCCAATTTTCCCAAAAAAAAGAAACATCAATTTCACGGGCTAAATAAGGAGCTGGGAGGAAAAAAATTAACAACTGCCAGCCACCATCAGCTCCCAAACAACCAAATCAACAAAGATCAGAGCCTATAACTCTAAAATATACTCCATTACCATGAAAGAAACAGAAAAGAAAAAAAGGGGGGGGGGGGGGGGGGGGGGGGGGGGGGGGGGGGGGGGGGGGGGGGTCGGGGGGGGGGGGGGGGGGGAGGGGGGGGGGGGGGGGGGGGGGGGGGGGGGGGGGGGGGGGGGGGT
>JAWHQI010002756.1:0-26197 GCA_033032865.1 Dactylorhiza incarnata
GGGAGGAGCCCAGTGCAACGGCCTGGTCTACAACAACACTCTGCTCGAGTGCATAGAACTTCACTCGAGGGGGCAAGTAGCCAGCTGCAGGGGAGGAGCCCAGTGCAACGGCCTGATCTACGATAACACTCTGCTCGAGGATATAGAAGGGTCTCGCTGCTCGGTACTTGTTGTCCAGATAGTGAAGCGCTACACATTTGCAACAGAAAGTGCTATTACTTTATTTCGAGCATAAAAGAGAACGAGATATTACATTGATCTTAGGAGTAGAAACGCTTCAAGTCGTCTCCACTCAAAGTGTTTCCCAGGAGTTCTTCCTCGACATTCTGCAGGCGATACCTGTCTGTTTTAGCACCTCGGAGACTATGTAGGCCCTCCCAATTAGGGTGGATTTTACCTACTGCTGCAGATCTCCCTGCAGCGTCCACCTTTTTTGAGACCAAGCCCCTTTGTCGAATTGCTTGATTCGAACATGTTTGTCGAAGGATGCTTTGCCATTCTCCGCTTGATCTCCTCCTAGCGGATCGTGGCTTGGTCACAAAGTTCCTCCACGAAGTCCAATGAAAGTCGCTGCGCATCCTCGTTCTCCTTCGTCTCCATCTCCTGCTGCCACCATCCTAGGGCTTCTGACCTCAAATTCCACCGGGATGAGGGCCTCCGAGCAGTGAGATAGCTTGAAGGGTGTTTCGCCGGTTGTCGTGGTGGTGGTAGTCTTCAAAGCCCAAAGGACTGAGGGGAGCTGCTCCACCCATTTTTTCTTCAGGTTCTCCACTTTCTTCTTGAGCAGGTTGACGATGACTTTGTTGGCCGCCTCGACCTGATCGTTGATCCTTGGATGGTGAACTGAGGCGAAGCGAAGACCGATGCCGAGTTGACTGCAGAAGTTTGTGAGCTCGAGACTGGCGAACTGCGGACCGTTGTCGGTGACGATGGCGAGAGGTAGAACGTGCCTACATATGATCTCTCCCCAAATGAAATTCTCCACTATCAGGGAGGTTGTCTTGGTCAGAGTCTTCACCTCCATCCACTTGGAGAAGTAATCAATCATCACCAGGAGGTACTTCTTTTGACAACTTGTCTAGGGGAACGGCCCTACCAGGTCCATCCCCCAAATGGTGAAGGGTCAGAGGGTGGTGATCGATCGGAGACGCTGGGCTGGTTGCAACTAGAGCGAAGCATAAAGTTGGCACTTCGAACGCCTCCTTGCAAACTCGTTTGCGTCCTTTCTAATGGTAGGTCAGAAATATCCTGCTCTCAGCACCCTCTTCTCCAGGATTCGGCTTCCCGAGTGACTTCCGCACTCACCCGCGTGAATATCTTCCAGGACCTGTGAGGCTTCATCTTCGGACAGGCACCTCGCTAGGGGACCGGACAGGGTCTTCCTACAAAGCACCCCGTGACTTAGCAAATAGTAGGCCAATTTGTACCTAATCGCCTCTTGTCCTGGACCTCCGAGAGCAGCTCGCACGTGGTTAGGAAAGTAACCAGGAGATCAATCCATGAGGAGGGCTGATCGATGTCCATCATCTCCCCTTCCTCGATAGAAGGCCGGAACAACCCTGTGACCGTACCCCCGGCCACGGGGCCATACTTGGCAAGTCGATCTGCTTGGGCGTTCTCCTCCCTCGGAACATGTTGTATGGAGAAGGATCTAAAGGTGCCCACCAAGCCCTTAACCTTCACCAGATAGCGTTGTAGTACAGGCTCCCTTGCCTCAAACTCCCCTCGAACTTGGGAGGCGACCACCATCGAGTCAAAGTAAACTTTGATGTCGTGAAGTGGGAGGTTCCCTGATTAGGTGGAGCCCTGCAATTACGGCCTCATACTCTGCCTGGATGTTGGTGACCGGAAGTGGACATTAACGGCGTGCTCGATCCTGGTGCCTTGGGGGCTGATCAGAACGATGCCTCCCCCACAGGAGTTCTTCCCCGACGCTCCATCCACGAACATTTCACAGGCCACTCGCTGGGGTGCTTCCTCTACTTCCACGGTGTAGTCGGCCAAGAAATCAGCCACGACCTGGGCCTTCATGGCCAGCCGAGGGACGTAGGTAACGTCGAACTCGCTAAGCTCCACCGACCACTTGGCCAATCTCCATGAGTGCTCTACTCCTTCCAAGACACTGCGGAGAGGATGATCGGTCACCACCTTGATCGGATGGGCCTGGAAATAGGGTCGGAGTCTTCGGGCTGAAATTATCAAGGCAACGCCAGCTTCTCTAAGATGGGGTATCGTAGCTCGGCCTTCCGTAGGACCCAACTCACGTAGTAAATAGGGAGCTGCCTTTTTTCCTTCCTCGCGGACCAAAACCGAACTCACTGCTTCGGCTCCTACCCCGACGTACAAGAAGAGGTTCTCCCCCTCCCTGGGCCCTTGCAATAAGGGTGCCTGCGCCAGCTGGAGTTTCAAGATCTCGCAGGCACCTTGACAATCTGCGGACCATTCGAATTTCTTGTTATCTCGGAGTTTTTTGAAGAACGGTGAGCACTTTTCCCCAGCTCTAGAGAGGAACCTACTCAGTCCTGCCAATCGGCCTGTCAGGCATTGCACTTCCTTGACGTTCCTAGGCGCTTCCATCTCCATGATCGCCTTGACCTTGTCCCGATTTGGTTCCACTACCGTCGGGGTCAAGAGGTGACCCAAGAACTTCCCCTTCCCTGCTCGGAAAACGCACTTGGTCGGGTTCAACCTCATTTTATATTTTCGGAGTGTGGTGAACGTTTCTTCCAGGTCACGGAGGTGCTCCTCTACACTCATGCTCTTTACCATGAGGTCATTGACATATACTTCCAGGTTCCGCCCCTTCTGCTCCTTGAACACCCTATCCATAATTCGTTGATAGGTAGCTCATGCGTTCTTAAGCCCGAAGGACATCATTTTATAGCAATAGCACCCGTCGTTGGTAATGAAGGATACGTTTTTTATGTCAGGAGGGTGCATGCGAATTTGGTGGTAACCAGAAAAAACATCTAAAAAACTCATGACAGGGAATCCGACGGCCGAATCTACTAACTCGTCGATTCTAGGCAAGGGGTAGCAATCCTTGGGGCAAGCTTTATTAAGAAGAGAGAAGTCGATACACATGCGTCATTTTCTGTCCCCCTTTTTCACTATTACAACATTGGAGACCCAGCCTGGATACTGGATCTCCGACACAAACCCCACCTCCAACAGCTTCCTGACCTCCTCTCTGATGGGCCCGGCCAAGGTAGTGGCGGTCTCCCTCTTCTTCTGCTGGATGGGATGGACTCCCCTGTCCAGGTTAAGGTGATGGCAGTCGACATCCGCATCGATGTCTGACATGTCTGCTGCGCTCCACGCGAAGATATTTGCGTTCTCCTGGATGCGGGACAGGATCTTCTCTTTATCTCCTTCCTCTATCTCCCCGCTGATTTTTCACCTTCCCTGGCCTCCCGCCTTCTGATACAATCTCCTTCTCTTCCACCTTCTCAGGCACCTCCAGCCTTGCCATCTCCTCCATCACCTGATCCACCACCTTGGCTTCCTCCTTCCAGCTGATGGTGTTGACGGCGTTGAGGTAGCACTGCCTCGCCACCTTGGGATCACTTCGGATCCTGATTTGCATCCCTCCTTGGTTGTACTTCAGACACTAGTAGGAGGAAGAGGGCACGCACTTGTAGGCACTGATGAGTGGCCTGCCTAAGATGACGTTGTAGCTGCTGGGGGCGTCAATAATGACGAATCTGCAGCATTTGGTGGTTCCCCCCAGCGTCACGACTAGCTCCACTCCTCCTTTTACCTCCTTCCATTCTCCCGAGAAGCCGAAAAGCGGCCCCTTCGTTGCGGTGACCCTCTTCTCCTCCACCTTCATCGCGTTGAACGCCTTCTTGAACACTACATTGACGGAGCTCCCGTTGTCCACCAGGATGCGGGAGACCGTGTAGTTTTCTACCGCGGCCTTGATCACCACCGCATCGTGGAAGGGATTCTCGTTGCCCAGCATATCCTCCTATGAAAAGGTAATCTCTCCCTATCGGCGGTGGAATCTGAGTTGTCGAGGTCACGCTCCTCCGGTACACACGCCTGAAGACTCCCCTTCTGGGTTGCTTCCAACCCTGCTCCTCCGTGGATGACGCCTATCCCTCCGTGAGCTTCGAGATCTCCCCGATCTTCACACCTCCTTGGGGCGGGGACTCCCCCCCCCCCCCCCATTCCTCTGCACTTCTCCTCCTTCTCACTCCTGCCCCCTCTCCTGGGCCCCTCCTGCTCCTCTTCTTAGCTCTAGGAATTCGGGGCATGTAGTTATTGCATGACCACCCACCTGATGGAAGTCGCAATAAGGCATTGCCCAACGCTCCTCACCTGAGGTTGTCGTGGTCTCGCTCCCCGACCACGTCCTCGTCCTCTCCTGATGACGTTTGCCTCCCGGGGGCGGCGCCTGGTTCTGCCTCCACTGCCCTTGCCTCCGGTCGGGGGAATGACAGCGGTCCTGGCGCTCGGGGGAAAACCTTCGTTCCTGCCTCCTAAGGTAACCTCCTCCTGCGGGTCTCCAGGCCGGCCTGTTTGGCGCGACCTGGAACCTCCTCTCCTGATCTCGTTGATCTCTATTCTCTCGGAACCCTCTCCCTTCTTGCCTCCTCGGCTCTTCCTTCTTCTTGACCTCCTGTCGGCTGCCGCCAGCTTCCTTCTTCTCCCATCCTGCCTCCAGTCTGGCCAGCTTGGCCACGAACTCCAGGCTTGTTGTCTTGCCTTCGATCTGCCTCGCGGCCCGATCGATCAGTTCCTCGAATGACAAGGGAGGATTACGGGTGATCTCCATCTTGAAGAATCCAGGTTGTCGTCCGAGCTTGAATGCCAACATCAGAGTGTTCCCTGGGACCTCCTGAACTAAGAGGATCTCTTCTTGGAAGCGATCAGCGTACGCCCCCAGCATCTCTTGCGGCCCTTGCTTGATAAGGAAAAGGGCTTCCGAGCCCTTCTTCCTTTTCTTGGAAGTGGAGAAACGAAGCAGAAAGCCTCTGCACAGGTCCTCGAAGCAGTAGATGCTGCCCGCAGGCATCTGGTGGAACCAGTCCGGAGCCTTCCCTTTGAAGGTTATGGCAAACAATCGACACTTGAAGGCATCCGTCATTTACTTAATGGAGACCATGTACTCAAACCATTGCAGGTGCTGGACGGGGTCATCTTTTCCGGAGTAAAAACTCATTGCGGATTATGTGAACCCCTCGGGAACAGGGGCGGTCAGTACCAACTCACAGAAGGGACTGGGAGGCGCGAGTTGGCGAGTCGAGCGAATCTGGTCTTACTTGCCCTCGGAGTGGCGAGTTTCGGTCAAACTCGCGAAGAGTACTCGCGCAAGCGAGATACGCTCAGTCGCGGAAGAGGAAGTCAGTCGTATCCCTCCTTGTCGGGGCGCCGAATCGGTCCCGCCTCAGCGGGCGAGGCGAACGCGACTGGAGAGGGCTCCGTCACCGCCTCGGCGCGAGGAACGAGCAGCCCCCAGATAGTGTCCTCCATCGACCTCCTGAACTCCGCAAAATCGCTCTTGGTCACGAACTCGCCCATAGGCGGCGAGTTCCCCTGGTCGGTCCCCGGCTCGTCATGTTCAGCCATGGGATCGTCAGATGAGATTTTCTTCTTTTGCTACAGTCCACGCTCATCGCACCAAAAATGTTGGAACCCGATACCGGTGCAACTATGTTCGAGACTTGGGGAGTAGCTTGAGTTACTTCGCTCTTCGTCAGATCCCTAGGTCTAAGTATTTCGAGTTGAGAACTGACCCTCACCGATTGGTAGGTAGTTGTCTGAGAATGGACTCACTGGCTGCAGCGAGGAGGTCCCGCTACTAACCCGGAAATCCTACTTGATTTCCCCTCCAAAAAACCAAAGGTTGAGCCTTTCTCAGGTAGCACAAGGATGCAAGGAAGAAAGCTCAGGCTCTCTTGGGGGGTGGATCCGTGCTAATCTGAGACATAATGGGTTTTATTTATAGACAAATTCTTCTGAGGGAGAAATAGTCCAAAAAGTTTGCAGGTAACTTCGTCCGCCTAAACCAAATTACTATACGCAAATCAAAATAGTCTGCGAGCAGCTCCTCGCGCCTTTTCATAAATACTCGAACTCGCCTTGCTCCCTCCTTGGGCGAGTGCGGCTGAAGCGATCAGGATTAAGTTCTACTCGCCGGGGCTAGCTCTCTTGAAGCGAGCTCGCCTGAGGCCAGATCAACTCGCCTCGCCCAGAGCGAGAAGGAACTTTGTCGTTGGGACGGGCTATTGACATCGTCTGGACGAACCACACTCATATCGTCGAGAAGAGGAATCATGTCGTCGAGAAGAGTCATGGCGTCGAGAAGAGCCATGGCGTCGAGAAGGGCAAGGGAGGGGCGTACTCGCCTCACCTTGCCCTGGGCGAGTAAGATCACTACTGGATCTACTCGCCGAACGCGGTTGGTCTACTCGCCGAATACGGGTTGACACCTATTATTGGAACTAAATGGATATTCATGAATAAGATGGATGCAGAAAAAATAATAGTAAGAAATAAGACAAGATTGGTTGCTTAATGTTACAGACAGGAAGAAGGGATTAATTATAATCATACATTTACTCTTGTTGTAAGGTATGAAGCTATAAGGATGTTTTCTGCTTTTGCAGCCCGCAACAAGATCGAAGTGTTTCAAATGGATGTCAAAAGTATCTTCCTAAACGGTAAACTCCAAGAAGACGTTCATATTGAGCAACCTCCAGGTTTTATTGACTCTAACTTTCATTCTCATATAACTTAGATAAAGCTCTATATGGTCTTAAACAAGCTTCAAGAGTTTGGTATGAGACACCATCTACCTACCTTTCTTCTTGAGAATTCATTTCTTAGAGGGAAAGCGGATAAGACTCTTTTTATAAGAAAGCACAAGGACAAGTTACTCCTCATGCAAATTTGTGTTGATAAAATATTTTTTTTATTGATGGCAAGCGTAAAATATTTATCAACATAATGCAAAGCAAATTTAAAATGGGTAACATGGGAGAGTTATCATACTTTCTAGGACTCCCAAGTAAAATAAGATGATGAAGACATTTTCATTTCTCAATCTAAATATACTAAAGAAAATTTTAAAAAGTTTGGAATAAAAAATGCTTCCACAATAAAGATTCATAGGGCTACTAATGTTGTGATAGAAAAAGATGAATCGGGAAACATGTAGATGAAATGACCTACAGAGCAATGATTGGCTCACTCTTATATCTTACAACAAGTATACCAGATATTATGTTTGACACATGTGTGTTGGGTACCAAGTTGCTCCAAAAGAATCTTATCTTATTCATGTTAAGAGAATAATGAGATATCTTAAAGGAACACCTAAGCTTGGATTGTGGTATCCTTTAGAGTTTGGTTTTGACCTAATGGGATTTTCAAATACAGCTTTTGCAGGATGTAGATTGGATAGAAAAAGTACAACAAGAACTTGCAAATTTCTAGGAATTAGACTGATCGCATGGTTTAGCAAAAAACAAACAACTGCTTCTACATCTACTGCTGAAGCTGAAATGTACATCTACTGTTGAAGCTGAATACATTTCAGTTGGAAGTTGTTCTCAATTCTATGAATACAAAATCAGTTGTTTGACTATGGTTATAAGTTCACCAAAACTCTTATCTTCTGTGATAGTACAAGTGAAATCTCTATTGCATCAAATCTTATGTTGCATAGCAGAACTAAGTATATTGAAATAAGGCACCACTTCATTGGGGATAATATGGAAAAAGAAAAATATCCGTAAAATACATTTTTGCAGAGGATCAAAAAGAGGTTGATCTCTTCACAAAACCTCTTAATGAAGTGAAGCACAATCATTTCATTCATGCATTAGGGATGTTGGATAGAGCAAGTTGAAATAAAAAATAGAAATTGACACTTGACAGTATTCGACGTACGTCTACAAGCTATTCGACGTACACCAATTTTACAGAAGTATACTTCGAGTAGTCATTGAACGTCGAATACTAAAACAGCATGCATCGATTAATATTCGACGTATGCAATTATGTCTCGATGGATATTTAAGGGACTAGAAATCAAAGATTGTCTCTACACTCCTAATTCTCCGGTCTTCCTTCGCTTTTCTGTTTTCTTCTAGCCTTTATTGCATGATAATTAAGGCAATTAAGATCAACAGCCGTTTCTGAGATTAAGTTTCACGATGTGTTAAAGTTATTCAAGGAAAAAAAGCTGAATAAATTTCTTTTTGGGAGGATGACAATTTTATAAGAAGAACTACGAGAGTTCCATGCGTCGGCAGAAACAAAGAATGATAATCAAATTACAACAACAGTCAAAGGTACTGAGGTTAGAATTTCTGCTGAAAAGATTACAAATACTATTGATTACGATAAAGATGTCGAGGATGAGGACATCTCTGAAGGAGATTTGCCCACAATACCTTTTCGTGTTGCTTTGAGTTTGATTTTGCTCTCCTCCTATCCATCTATCTGTGATACGCTAAATCGTGTATCCGAATTTATAGTTTGATAAGGTGAGTGTGCCTATCGTATCATAATATAGGATATTAAAAATATAATATCAAGTATCGTATTCTATGGGTTTGTTAATTACTCCTACTCACAAAATTACTATTATTTTAAATCAATAATGTAGTTTGGTAATTAAAATTTTTAAAAAAATTAATAGAGAAATACGAGAAAAATTAACACTTGGTTAAGAATCCCTCTAGATGAAAATACTAAAGACTCAAATTGAATTATAAGCAGCTTAATAGAACATCTCGACCACGGAGGTTCCTAAATTATAATAGCACCTCGCTAAAGGAATACTACATCTAATGTATAACCGGTAATTCGTCGAGATCAAAAATACCTACAAGAAGACACTTCAGGAAACCACCTCGCCAGACGGCTATTCGCAGACCTCGCCAGATGGCTATTCGCGGATCTCGTCCAGCAGATCTCGTCCAGCAGATCTCGTCCAGCAGATCTCGTCCACCAGATCTCGTCCACCAGATCTCGTCCACCAGATCTCGTCCACCAGATCTCGTCCACCAGATCTCGTCCAACAGACCTCGTCACCAGGCGGCTATTCACAGGCCACCCCCTGGATTGCCTATAAATAGGACCCCAGGTCACAAGAGAGGAGGCAGTTTTACCCCCTTCAAGGTTCCCCTTGACCTTAGAGCTGACCTCTCTCGTGCATAGCTCAGCTTTAGCTTTGAAGGGGAAGTTTTTATATACTTTCAGGTAAGCAGTGGGACCTCCACGCTGCAGCCCGGGGTCTAGTTTATAGGCAGATCATGAAATTTCCAGCTCTTCAGCTCTATCTAGTATCCATTCTCCTGGGTCAACCGCTAGACAAGTAGTCTTTGGTCAGAACATTTGGGACCAAGATTTTCTTGGTACCAACATTCAATCTTAGGTTGATCGACCAAAATTCCTTTCTATAATCGACACCCATAAGGATTGTTTTATGAGGTGAACCTCTCTATTTGATTTGACTCCAATTCAGAAGATTTATGTCTTCCTCTCTCGAGGGGTGCATAGTGCATGCAACTCTTTTTACCTTTAAGCGATCTACTCGTACCCACAGATATCTCGACCAACTAGAATACAGATTTATGTTGATTAACATATACCGGAAATATGAAATCAACACGATATAAATTAAAGATAAATCTTAGATTTATAAATAAGAGCTTAAGAAAACAAACTAGATATATTTTAATATTCCATTAAGAGTTCATCATGATCAAGCACTATAAAATTTTAGTTACTTGTCATGATGAGAGAATGATACAGGAAAAAAATAAAATAAACGTGATCAACGCAAACTTACAATTTCAAACACCAATCTTCACATGAAAAACTCTCTTTTTCTCTCTACAATTAAGTAAAACAGTAATACATAAATAAAAATATTGTGGAAGTATACAATTTAGTAGCATATCGAATAATTAAACAAGATTTTGGTGTAACTTAGTAAAATCTTATCTAAAATCTTAAGATTTTGACTTATATTTGGATTTAACAATTGGTGCATCTGACTCAATATTGGCCGGCCATTGATCAACACTCCCTAACCACAGCTTGGAGGTTCTAGAGATTAAGAAAAGTGGGCTTGAGACAAAAAAATCTTAAATTGTTTGTGTGCAACTTAACGGTGATGAAAAGCAACTAATTTTGCTCGAGATAGGAATGCTTCAAATAATGATAAATAAGATTTGGCGTGCAACTTAAGCCTAATGAGGAAACACAATAAGTAGTTTTAGAGTTTCATATGTTCTGCCTGTTTATATTTTGAAGATACATGGGTAAAAAACTTTGCAAACTCGTTGAGAATTTGAAATAAAAAAACTTTTCATTCCTATCATAACTTGCACGCACACTATATATTTAGATCACAGCGTTTCTTCACAAGTACAATATCTAACTACTTTAGTTAGGAGAAAGTGGAACCAACACTAGGATAATAATGATGAGAACATGTGATAAGAAGTTGAAAGGACAAAAAAACACTTCTGTTGGAGAAACTGTTAAAAAGCAAAAAAAATGCATTTACCACTTTTTGCATCTATAAAAAGATTTGTAAAAGATGTTATTGGTCCATCAACCAGCTTGCTGATCTCTTCAACTTGTTTTTCCAGTATTCCAACAAATTCCGCTTCACATGAGCTTTCTTCTGTAAAAGAAAGGATTGAAGGAGATTCACCTCCATTCTTAGAACTCAATGCTTTAACGAAACTGGAAAAGATTGGGTGTTCATCAATGCTTCTATCGGAAAATCTAAGAATGGACATGGAAGGAACAGTCACAATTTCCCCTTTCAACTCAGAATTAAGCCATTTTACTTCAAATGCACATCTACAGTGCACCCGCTTTGAGTGTTTCACTCTTTTTGCCTGTAAAGCACAAAGTGAAGAAGGGTGGCAAAAAACAAGGAGTAAGCACTAGCAGAAATATCAGTCATTAAGAAGGAAATTCGAAAAAAAAAGTGACGATATAAACGGCAAAAAACCAAAACTCTAAATTTCTTGAAAATGTTTATAGATTTGTAAAATAGTGTTCAAAAACATTTATTACTAGAATGATTTAAGTCATCAAATAGGTTGTGCAAATCTACTTCAGTAGAAATAAATACAGCTTTTTTATTATTTCTTAATCTTCCTACAATGTTACATTGCTCCCCTATATATACACATCAGAGGGGAACCAAATACACGATCTGAGATGTAGGACTAAATACAAAAGGAGGAGTCGGCTATACGCACACCAATTGGTGCTAAACGCACACCAATTACCAACACTCCCCCTCAAGGTGGGCGGAAGATATTCACTAAGCCCATCTTGTCACACAACCTCGATAAATCCAGTGAGTTAAGTCCTTTAGTTAGACAATCGGTCACTTGTGTTGAAACCAGTTTCCCGGCTTCAGCGTTCGAAAATAGGGGTAGGCAGCTTGCCCTTACTTATCTCAGGTAAAGTAGAACGGCTAGTCACTTAGAGCCTAAGAACCTCTCTACTGGTGGATTCAGGTGAAAACAGACCCCGCGAGCTGCAGCGAGGAGGTCCCGCCACTAACCCGAAAGACCCGAAGATCTTCCCCTCCCAAGCCAATGCTGAGCCTGGGCACCTCGGAGAGCACTCGCAACACCTGACCGTTGGCCTGAAAGACTTGGCGAACGGAAGGCAGGGTCACTAGCTAACCGAACACACTAAGGGGGGTGGGGGTAAGGAGATGTCAACCCTCCCCAAGGTGCCCATGGGGGTCTATTTATAGATTTTTGGAAATGGTCTGCGAATAGCATAATTCCGCCTTTTGGAATGGCTATCCGCGGCCCAAACTGGTTTGCCCATAGTGAAATCCCACTGTTCGAATGGTTAAACGCAGGCCCTGGCGACCTGGCAACTTCCTCCACTCCCTCCTACATGGTCGGCGAGTGGGAGGTTGCCCCCACTCGCCCCTCCTAAGGGAGGTTGGCGAGTGGGGGGCTGCCCCCTCTCGCCCCTCCTAAGGAGGTTGGCGAGTGGGGGGCTGCCCCCACTCGCCCCTCCTAAGGGAGGTTGGCGAGTGGGGGGCTGCCCCCACTCGCCCCTCCTAAGGAGGTTGGCGAGTGGGGGGCTGACCCCTCTCGCCCGTCCTAAGGAGGTTGGCGAGTGGGGGCTGCCCCCACTCGCCCCTCCTAAGGGAGGTTGGCGAGTGGGGGGCTGCCCCACTCGCCCCTCCTGAGGAGGTTGTCGAGTGGAGGATGCTCAGAGTGGGCTTGCCCGCGAGGGGCCGAGTGGATGTTCCCCCGACTGGACCCGCCGCTCCTTTTTTCTCTCGTCCGGATCCGTTTGTGCCTTGGCTGATTTCGGGCGCTCCCGAGCGGGCACTTTCCTTGTTCACCTTGATCTGCCTGAGTCCGGGCTGATCAGACCAGCTCGGCAAATATGGGGGTTGTACACAATCCCCGCTCTTTTCGAGCATGCCTCAAGCTCGGAAAGAAAGTCCAACCCGCGTATTTGACGAGCAGGTGAACCTTCCCGAGAGTCTCCGAGGGTTTTACAAGAGAACTTGGAAACAAAGAACCCCCTAAAGGGGGGAGGGGAGCAACTTCTTTGAGAGCTTTTCTCATTCCTACCTTCTGAACAAAACGATCCCTCCTTAGGGTTTCTAGATCTGCTTTAAGGCTCTCTTTGGGAGGAGTCGGGGTGACCCGGCGGAGCCCCTTGCTCTGGCCAGGGAACATTCCCTCCCCCCTTTCTCGCGTGTGTCGCGTGACTATTGTAAAAGATACATTGCCTTAAGTTATACATAAGAATGAAAACTCTTTTTTCGCTCAACGTCTCTCTTGGGTCGAAGGCGGATCCCTTGGCGACACCGCGTGCGACCTTACCTTCGGCTCATACGACCGTAAGGATCCGACTTCCTTTTAAGAGGACTGCCACGCGCGATCATGCCTGCATAAGTTCGCATGCTTTGCTCCTGCGCAACCAACCTCTCATATATGGCTGCTCATCGAGGTCTTAGTCTCTCGAATACACTTGAGCGAGTCGATGTGGTGAGATAGGTTGCGGGGCCGAGGACTGCTGATCTTGCTGCGCGCTCGGGAAGTGATGCGAGTAGTCGGAGCATGGGGTGGAGGAACTCAACACCTTCCAAGGAGCCGAGCTCAACTGGATGCGGAAACAACCTAACACCTTCCAGGGAGCCGAGCTCACCTGGAAGCGGAAATAACTTAACATCTCCCAGGGAGCCGAGCTCACCAGGAAGTGGATACAAATCGTCATCTTCCAGGGAGCCGAGCTCAGCTGGAGGTGGAAACAAATCAAGACCTTCCAGGGAGCCGAGCTCAGCTGGAGGTGGATACAAATCAACACCTTTCAGGGAGCCGAGCTCAGCTGGAGGTGGATACAAATCAACACCTTCCAGGGAGCCGAGCTCAGCTGGAGGTGGAAACAAATCAAGACCTTCCAGGGAGCCGAGCTCAGCTGGAGGTGGATACAAATCAACACCTTTCAGGAAGCCGAGCTCAGCTGGAGGTGGATACAAATCAACACCTTCCAGGGAGCCGAGCTCAGCTGGAGGTGGATACAAATCAACACCTTCCAGGGAGCCGAGCTCAGCTGGAGGTGGATACAAATCAACACCTTCCAGGGAGCCGAGCTCAGCTGGAGGTGGATACAAATCAACACCTTCCAGGGAGCCGAGCTCAGCTGGAGGTGGAAACAAATCAACACCTTCCAGGGAGCCGAGCTCAGCTGGAGGTGGATACAAATCAACACCCTCCAGGGAGCCGAGCTCAGCTGGAGGTGGAAACAAATCAACACCTTCCAGGGAGCCGAGCTCAGCTGGAGGTGGATACAAATCAACACCGTCCAGGGAGCCGAGCTCAGCTGGAGGTGGATACAAATCAACACCTTCCAGGGAGCCGAGCTCAGCTGGAGGTGGATACAAATCAACACCTTCCAGGGAGCCGAGCTCAGCTGGAGGTGGATACAAATCAACACCTTCCAGGGAGCCGAGCTCAACTGGAGGTGGAAACAAATCAACACCTTCCAGGGAGCCGAGCTCAGCTGGAGGTGGAGGCCTTAACCGTCTTTCCGACTTTTCAACTTTTCGACTTTATGCCTCTCCGAGTGAATTCTCCTGCCCTGCCGGCTTCAACTAGCCTGGTCAGCGGTCTCTTCTCGGGGCCTTAACCAAATTTTCATCCGCCTCTCCGAGCGAGTTCTCCTGTCCTGCCAGCTTCAACTAGCCTGGTCAGCGGTCTCTTCTCGGGGCCTTAACCAAATTTCCATCCGCCTCTCCGAGTGAGTTCTCCTGTCCTGCCAGCTTCAACTAGCCTGGTCAGCGGTCTCTTCTCGGGGCCTTAACCAAATTTTCATCCGCCTCTCCGAGCGAGTTCTCCTGTCCTGCCAGCTTCAACTAGCCTGGTCAGCGGTCTCTTCTCGGGGCCTTAACCAAATTTTCATCCGCCTCTCCGAGTGAGTTCTCCTGTCCTGCCACCTTCAACTAGCCTGGTAAGCGGTCTCTTCTCGGGGCCTTAACCAAATTTTCATCCGCCTCTCCGAGTGAGTTCTCCTGCCCTGCCGGCATGAACAAGCCCGGTCAGCGGTCTCTTCTCGGGGCCTTAATCAATATGAACATCTGCCTCACCGAGTGAGTTCTCCTGCCCTGCCGGCATGAACAAACTCGGTCAGCGGTCTCTTCTCGGGGCCTTAACCAACATGAATCACCTCGCCTCGCCGAGTGAGTTCTCCTGCCCTGCCGGCATGAACAAGCCCGGTCAGCGGTCTCTTCTCGGGGCCTTAATCAATATGAACATCTGCCTCACCGAGTGAGTTCTCCTGCCCTGTCGGCATGAACAAGCCCGGTCAGCGGTCTCTTCTCGGGGTCTTAACCAACATGAATCACCTCGCCTTGCCGAGTGAGTTCTCCTGCCCTGGCGGCATGAACAAGCCCGGTCAGCGGTCTCTTCTCGGGGCCTTAATCAATATGAACATCTCGCCTCACCGAGTGAGTTCTCCTGCCCTGCCGGCATGAACAAGCCCGGTCAGCGGTCTCTTCTCGGGGCCTTAATCAATATGAACATCTGTCTCACCGAGTGAGTTCTCCTGCCCTGCCGGCATAAACAAGCCCGGTCAGCGGTCTCTTCTCGGGGCCTTAATCAATATGAACATCTCGCCTCACCGAGTGAGTTCTCCTGCCCTGCCGGCATGAACAAGCTCGGTCAGCGGTCTCTTCTCGGGGCCTTAATCAATATGAACATCTCGCCTCAACGAGTGAGTTCTCCTGCCCTGCCGGCATGAACAAGCCCGGTCAGCAGTCTCTTCTCGGGGCCTTAATCAATATGAACATCTGCCTCACCGAGTGAGTTCTCCTGCCCTGCCGGCATGAACAAGCTCGGTCAGCGGTCTCTTCTCGGGGCCTTAACCAACATGAATCACCTCGCCGAGTGAGTTCTCCTGCCCTGCCGGCATGAACAAGCTCGGTCAGCGGTCTCTTCTCGGGGCCTTAATCAATATGAACATCTGCCTCACCGAGTGAGTTCTCCTGCCCTGCCGGCATGAACAAGCCCGGTCAGCGGTCTCTTCTCGGGGCCTTCACCAACATGAATCACCTCGCCTTGCCGAGTGAGTTCTCCTGCCCTGCCGGCATGAACAAGCCCGGTCAGCGGTCTCTTCTCGGGGCCTTAATCAATATGAACATCTGCCTCACCGAGTGAGTTCTCCTGCCCTGCCGGCATGAACAAGCCCGGTCAGCGGTCTCTTCTCGGGGCCTTAACCAACATGAATCACCTCGCCTTGCCGAGTGAGTTCTCCTGCCCTGCCGGCATGAACAAGCCCGGTCAACGGTCTTTTCTCGGGGCCTTAATCAATATGAACATCTCGCCTCACCGAGTGAGTTCTCCTGCCCTGCCGGCATGAACAAGCCTGGTCAGCGGTCTCTTCTCGGGGCCTTAATCAATATGAACATCTGCCTCACCGAGTGAGTTCTCCTGCCCTGCCGGCATGAACAAGCCCGGTCAGCGGTCTCTTCTCGGGGCCTTAATCAATATGAACATCTCGCCTCACCGAGTGAGTTCTCCTGCCATGCCGGCATGAACAAGCCCGGTCAGCGGTCTCTTCTCGGGGCCTTAACCAACATGAATCACCTCGCCTCGCCGAGTGAGTTCTCCTGCCCTGCCGGCATGAACAAGCTCGGTCAGTGGTCTCTTCTCGGGGCCTTAATCAATATGAACATCTCGCCTCACCGAGTGAGTTCTCCTGCCCTGCCGGCATGAACAAGCCCGGTCAGCGGTCTCTTCTCGGGGCCTTAATCAATATGAACATCTTCCTCACCGAGTGAGTTCTCCTGCCCTGCCGGCATGAACAAGCCCGGTCAGCGGTCTCTTCTCGGGGCCTTAATCAATATGAACATCTCGCCTCACCGAGTGAGTTCTCCTGCCCTACCGGCATGAACAAGCCCGGTCAGCGGTCTCTTCTCGGGGCCTTAATCAATATGAACATCTGCCTCACCGAGTGAGTTCTCCTGCCCTGCCGGCATGAACAAGCCCGGTCAGCGGTCTCTTCTCGGGGCCTTAATCAATATGAACATCTCGCCTCACCGAGTGAGTTGTCCTGCCCTGCCGGCATGAACAAGCCCGGTCAGCGGTCTCTTCTCGGGGCCTTAATCAATATGAACATCTGCCACACCGAGTGAGTTCTCCTGCCCTGCCGGCATGAACAAGCCCGGTCAGCGGTCTCTTCTCGGGGCCTTAATCAATATGAACATCTCGCCTCACCGAGTGAGTTCTCCTGCCCTGCCGGCATGAACAAGCCCGGTCAGCGGTCTCTTCTCGGGGCCTCATGAAACATTGCCACTTCCTTGGCCCTGGAAAGGTCCTCCTGCCGGCCTCCACGCCGGTCGGTTGACCGGTGGCTGGGGTCTCCACCCTGACTCCTGCCCCCCAGGAGGTCCTTGCGGACCTTGCCTTCTCGGCTCCTTCTTCTTCAGCTCTGACTGCGGGCCTCTCCTGACTTCTCTCCGCCTTCCGTCCACTTGGCCATCTTGGCGCGAACTCCGGGTTTGTTGCCTCCACTTCGATCTCCCGTCTTGCCCGCTCCATCAACTCCTCGTAAGACAGGGGAGGGTCCCGGGACAAGCCCATGCGAAACAACCCCTGCCGCAACCCGAGGTTAAGTGTAAGTTGCAAAGTGTGTCCAGGGACCTCATTGACGAGAAGGACCTCTTCTTGGAACCGATCCACGCAGCTTCCTAGCGACTCTTCTGACCTCTGCTTGATCAGGAAGAGGGCCTCCGCCCCCTTCCTCCTCTTTTTGGACGTAGAGAACCTTAACAGGAAACTCCGTTTCAAGTCCTCGAAACTATAGATGGATCCGGGAGGAAGTTGATGGAACCAATCTCTAGCTTTCTCCTGAAAGGAGATGGCGAACAACCTACACTTGAAGGCGTCGATCACCTGCCTGATGGACATAGCATCCTCAAACCACTGGAGGTGCTCCTGAGGGTCATCTTTGCCTGCGTAGTGGGACATGACCGGCTCCCTAAACCCTTCCGGAACCAGGGCGGTCAGGATCAACTCGCAGAAAGGGCTTCCCCTTCCCACCTGGCGGATGGGCATCACTCGTCGTGCCTCCTCCCCTAGGTGCAGAGCACTCGCCGGGCTAGGAAACAGCACCCTCGCCTGAAGAGTTCTATCCTCCTCCACCCGCGCTTCCTTATCAAGTCGCCCTGCTGGTGCCGTCTCACCTAGAGTAGGTGAGGTGAGGATAGGTACCGACGGAGTCGAGCACTCGCCTGTGGGGGTGAGTGCAGAGCGCAAGGTCTCCATGATCGTCTTCTTGAACTCATCGAAGTCGCTTTTCCTTACGTAGTCGCCGGGAGGGGGTGGGTTCTCTAGCTCTTCACTTCCAGCCATTCGACCTACTTGGGGTTTTTCCGAACAAGCTGCGTTCCACGCTCACCGCACCAGAATGTTGAAACCAGTTTCCCGGCTTCAGCGTTCGAAAATAGGGGTAGGCAGCTTGCCCTTACTTATCTTAGGTAAAGTCGAACGGCTAGTCACTTAGAGCCTAAGAACCTCTCTACTGGTGGATTCAGGTGAAAACAGACCCCGCGAGCTGCAGCGAGGAGGTCCCGCCACTAACCCGAAAGACCTGAAGATCTTCCCCTCCCAAGCCAATGCTGAGTCTGGGCACCTCGGAGAGCACTCGCAACACCTGACCGTTGGCCTGAAAGACTTGGCGAACGGAAGGCAGGGTCACTAGCTAACCGAACACACTAAGGGGGGTAGGGGTAAGGAGACGCCAACCCTCCCCAAGGTGCCCATGGGGGTCTATTTATAGATTTTTGGAAATGGTCTGCGAATAGCATAATTCCGCCTTTTGGAATGGCTATCCGCGGCCCAAACTGGTTTGCCCATAGCGAAATCCCACTGTTCGAACGGTTAAACGCAGGCCCTGGCGACCTGGCAACTTCCTCCACTCCCTCCTACATGGTCGGCGAGTGGGAGGTTGCCCCCACTCGCCCCTCCTAAGGGAGGTTGGCGAGTGGGGGGGCTGCCCCCTCTCGCCCCTCCTAAGGAGGTTGGCGAGTGGGGGGCTGCCCCTACTCGCCCCTCCTAAGGGAGGTTGGCGAGTGGGGGGCTGCCCCCACTCGCCCCTCCTAAGGGAGGTTGGCGAGTGGGGGGCTGCCCCCACTCGCCCCTCCTAAGGGAGGTTGGCGAGTGGGGGGCTGCCCCCACTCGCCCCTCCTAAGGAGGTTGGCAAGTGGGGGGCTGCCCCCACTCGCCCCTCCTAAGGGAGGTTGGCGAGTGGGGGGCTGCCCCCTCTCGCCCCTCCTAAGGAGGTTGGCGAGTGGGGGGCTGCCCCCACTCGCCCCTCCTAAGGGAGGTTGGCGAGTGGGGGGCTGCCCCACTCGCCCCTCCTGAGGAGGTTGTCGAGTGGAGGATGCTGAGAGTGGGCTTGCCCGCGAGGGGCCGAGTGGATGTTCCCCCGACTGGACCCGCCGCTCCCTTTTTCTCTCGTCCGGATCCGTTTGTGCCTTGGCTGATTTCGGGCGCTCCCGAGCGGGCACTTTCCTTGTTCACCTTGATCTGCCTGAGTCCGGGCTGATCAGACCAGCTCGGCAAATATGGGGGTTGTACTACTTGGTCTTTTGTAACCACATGTCCAAGCTTCAGTACCCCGCTATCCAACTTCTCCTTTATGAAGAATCTGTCGATTTCTATATGCTTAGTTCTGTCATGTTGGACGGGATTATTTGCAATGCTAATAGCTGACTTGCTGTCACACCACAATGTCATTTTTCCTCCTCGATCTGTCTTGAGTTCAACCAGCAGGGCTTTCATCCATAGAATTTCCCCCACACCTAAGGCCATGGCTCTGTACTCTGCCTCGGCTATAGATCTCGCAACTACAGTCTGCTTCTTGCTTCTCCAGGAGACTAGATTGCCCCCTACAAACATGCAATATCCTGACGTGGACCTCCTGTCATCAGCGCAACTAGCCCAGTCAGAATCACAATAGACCTCAATGTTTAAGTGCTCATTCTTCCGAAATATCAGCCTCATTCCTGGTGCACTCTTCAAGTACCTAAGGATCTGATACACGGCATCCATGTGACCTCTCCTAGGATCATGCATATAGCGGGACACCACACTTACGGCGAAAGCTATGTCGGGACGTGTGTGGCTCAGATATATCAAGCGGCCTACCAACCTTTGGTACCTCTCTCTATCAATTGGCTCTCCTGCCTCAGCACCGAGCTTGTTCTTTTGATCAATAGGGCAACTGTCGGCATGCACCCCAACATCCCTATCTCTTTGAGCAGATCTAGCACATACTTCCGTTGGGATAGAACGATCCTTTCTGCACCATGAGCTACCTCAATCCCCAGGAAGTATCTTAGTTGCCCCAAGTCCTTTACCTCAAATTCTTTGCCCAACTTCGTCTTCAGCTGATCAATTTCGCTCTCATCATCACCTATAATAATCATGTCATCCACATACACAGTGAGCATTGTAGTGTGAACTCCATGTCGTCTAAAGAACACTGTATGGTCAGCATTGGTTTGCTGATATCCCATGCTAACCATAGCTCTCCTAAACTTGTCAAACCAGGCTCGAGGAGACTGTTTTAGCCCATATAGAGGCTTCTTGAGTCTGCACACCTTTCTTGCAGTTTGGTCCGTTCCAAAGCCCAGTGGTACCTCCATGTACACCTCTTCCAGTAAATCCCTATGAAGAAAAGCATTCTTCACGTCGAGCTGATGTAATTTCCATCCCTCATTTGTTGCCAAGGATATCAGTGTTCGTACTGCGCTCATCTTTGCGACGGGTGCAAAGGTCTCATCATAATCAATGTCATAAGTCTGGCAGTATCCTTTTGCTACTAATCGAGCCTTGTAGCGCTCAACCAGACCCTCTGGGTTTTGTTTCACAGTGAAAACCCACTTGCACCCAACTGCCCTTTTGTCTGGTGGTAGCGACACGAGATCCCATATTTTATTCTTTTCCAATGCCCCAAGTTCTTCTAGCATTGCAGCTTTCCACTGTGGATCTTCCTTAGCAACCTGCCAACACTTGGGAATAGAGACAATGTCCAAAGATGCAATGAATGCTCCATGTGTAGGTGATATATGAGAGTAGGAAACAAATTGAGCAATATCACGAGGAAACCAGTATCGATCAGGTGAGACTCCCGCATTCCTGCGGGAACTCCTCCTTACCGGTGTGGGAGTGGGAATAGTGGTATGAGGAACCATATCACCTGTAAATTCGGAGATTGAGGTGGATGGAGTAGGTGCCTCGGGAGTCGGGGTAGGTAGAGACAAGGGACTTGGCACAAGTGGCACTGTAGGCATTGTAGGTACTATAGACTCGTTCTGCTGCCTCCTTCTTGTATACACTCTTAGCTCCCCCTGAACTTGAGGTCTTCTATCAGCAGAGTCATGTTTTTCATGTTCCGGCGTCACATCCGACTCTTTGCAAAAGTGGATAAGGGATACTCACTATCTGTTTCTCACCACCACTGTTATCATCCCCCTCTCGCATCATATTGCTTGTAACAAGTGGGTCCTCTAGTGGCGAGTCAACTGGAGAAGAATAATGTGACTCACATTCTCTAAATGTGACATCCATACTGACGAATAATTTTCTTTCCACTGGACTCCAACACACGTACCCATTTTGGGTAGCCGGATACCCAATAAAAACACATTTTATAGCCCTTGGATCCAGCTTTCCCACATTGGGTCTATTATCATGTAAAAAGCATACGCAACCAAAGGTCTTGAGAGGTAAAATCTCTTCCTTCTTCCCTCGCAACACCTCAATCGGAGACTTCCAATCCAGTACTCGCGAGGGCATTCGATTGATCAAATAAGCTGTTGTTAGGACAGCCTGCCCCCACAAGTACTTTGGTACCTTCATTGATATCATCATGCTCCGGGTTACTTCTAGAAGTGTTTGTTCTTCCGTTCGGCTACTCCATTCTGCTCTGGTGTATATGGACAAGTGGTTTGATGTTGGATTCCTTGTGAGGACAAGTACTCTCCAAACGCTATGTTAGTGTACTCTGTCCCATTGTCAGACCGCAACACCCTCACCACTGCACCGTATTGAGTTTGTACCCTTTTGTGGAAATCCTTGAAGCACGCGAATAAATCACTTTTGTTTTTCATTAGATAAAGCCAGGTGACACGAGAGAAACAGTCAATGAAAGACACAAAATACCGAAATCCATTCACAGTAGGTGTGGGACATGGTCCCCAAACATCAGAATGCACAAGATTAAAGGAATGAGAACTTCTACTACCAGAACTGGAATAAGAGTTTCTGGTATGTTTTTCTGACTCACAAGCATCACATACAAGTTTGTCATGATTTGCTTTCTTAAACAAAATGGGATACATTTGACTTAAGGCAACAAAAGAAGGGTGACTCAGACGCCGATGATGAAGTAGTAGCAAGTCCTCCACGCTACTCCTATCTCCTGCAGTATTCTTTATAACAGTTGAAAGAGCTGAGTCTATACTTTCCCTATCTAGGTACCCAAGCCAATATGTCATGTGTCAATCCCAAATCTCATGTCTGTCCCTTTCTCCTGGAAGATCACCTTCGGGATATCAAACAAAACAACACATTTTAGCTGAGATACAATGACACTAATGGATAAGAGATTCATAGGAAAGGAGGAGCATGCAAAACATTGGACAGAGTCAACGTGTTGGTGCATTGCACAGTGCCCTTACCAACCACTGGCTGAGCAGTGCCATCAGCAGTTTGAATGCGTTTTGGGACTGCTAGGGGAGTATACGAACGTAATTCCCTAGCATTCCCAGTGACATGTAGAGAAGCACCAGAATCGATTATCCAATCTGATGATTTAGTGGTGGTATGATGCGAGGGCAAGTGTATCACCAGTACCTGTGGTGGAGTGAGCAAAAGAGGCAATATTACCCATAGACGTAGTGGGTGTGCCATCCATCACACCTTTCTGCTTACTTTGCATTAGTTGGTGGTATGCATCCAGAATCTCCTGCTCTTTTGGGTGACCCATATCAGCAATACCTTCTTCTGCCACCTCATCGTTTATCATGAGATTCGCCCGATAGCCTCCTCGTCCACCACCTCTACGACCTCCACGACCGCATCCACGACCTCCAAACTTTCCCCTTCCACCTACATCCCGCTCTTTTGGTGGCTTGGGACAAAATATCCGGAGATGACCTATTTCACCACAATTGTAACATTGTCACGTCTCACTCTTGTATCCCTCATGTCATTGATTGGTGACCGCTAGGGCCGATTTCTCTCCCGGAAGAGTGGTTCCACCAGACTGGATTCTAATCCTGCTCTCCTCCTGCATCATGGCTGAGATTGTCTCATCCAGGGAGGGAATCTTTGGCTGAGTGAGCAACATCGCACTCCTTTGCTCAAATGTCGGGTTCAACCCCCTCATAAAGTGCATAGTCCTCCGCTGAGCATCTCGCTCCCCCTTTGTGCATTCAGGGTCTTTGCAGCATGTGGCTGGTGAGAAATAATCATAATCTGTCCATAGTCATTCTAGATATGCGGCATACTCCTGGATCGAGCGATCTCCCTGGATTACAGTCTCTATCTCCCGCTCGATCTGGAACACACGCATGTTGTCAAATCCTGCATAGAGCCTCTGTAACTTCCCTCAAACATCGCTTACAGTCTCTATGCCATCCACCGTGATAGCGATAGATGCGATCATCGAATTTAGGAGTCAAGTGTGTAACAGACAATACGTAGTTTTCCACTCGTTGTACCCATCCGAGTCCTTCTCTGGCTCCTCCTTCTCGCCAGTCAGATAGCCCTCCAAATTCCTTCCGGAGAGAGCTCTCTTAACCCGACGCGACCAGCTCAAGTATGTGGCTGGTCCATCGAGCTTCAACTCCACAGGAGGGAGATCGAGCTTCACCGGAGGCGTTGCGATTGAGCGGATCCTTCGCCTTTGGACATCCGTAAGAAGTCGAAGAACACCTTGAGGTCTGCCTCCTTCAGTTTGGCCACTAATTTCTCCATGAGCGCAACGTTATCACGCAAATTTTAATAGCGCCGCCTTTTCCTCTTGCCTCTGCTTCAGCACGGTTCCGCTCCGTACGTCACTGTCGCGCGCAGTGCCTCTACTTGCGCAACACAGTTCTGTCCAGGTTTCGCACTCTTCTGTTGCTTAGATAGCGCACCCTCCTCTGGCGCGCAACGTGCGCACGTGCCGTGAGCCCTGCTGCCGAGGTTCCGCGCGTTCCCCCTGTAGCGCAACGGGCGCTCCCTGCGATACTTTTCCCTATCGCGCGATACTTCTCCTCTGCAAGCTGCGCACGAAGAGCCGCGCGCTCCCTGCGATCCTTCTCCTCTGCAAGCTGCGCGCGCCGATCCCTGCTGTCGACAGGCCCTAAATCTTTCTCCTCTGCTTGCGCAATCCTTCTCTGTCGCGCAAGGTTGCGCGCAGGATGTCGCGCAAACCTCCTCTACTACCGCGCTGCGCGCAAGATGTCGCGCCTCCTCTGCCGTGCAGATGTCGTACCTCTTGCGCAAGTGTCGCGCTCCTTATGCGCAGGTGTCGCGCTCCTTGCTATTGTGCTGATGTCGCACCTCCTGCGCAAGTGTCGCGCTCCTTATGCGCAAGTGCCGCGCTCCTTGCTGTTGTGCTCCTAAGTTTTATCCCACTAGCACTTGCTCGCACCGGATTGATTTGAACCTCCCTCTGATACCAAGTAGAAATAAATACAGCTTTTTTATTATTTCTTAATCTTCCTACAATGTTGCATTGCTCCCCATAGTATACACATCAGAGGGGAACCAAATACACGATCTGAGATGTGGGACTAAATACAAAAGGAGGAGTTGGCTATAACGCACACAAATTGGTGCTAAACGCACACCAATTACCAACAACTTCACTACGAATCAGGAGCATCATCGTCGTTATTATCCTTATGACTACTTCATTTCCTCTTTAAGAATTGTTATCAGCCATCTATTCATGTTAAGGTTTGTATTTAGAGTTTACTATACATATATGTCCAACTTTAATTCATTACTAGCATATATTTCAACCTTTTGATAACAACTTCTATGCATGTTATCTTCAACACATGTCCCTTCATATTCTTCACCTTAATCTTATTTCTAAATATTATATATATGTACAAAATACTCATAATATTAATCAACTATATATTAAAAGATCATTAAAGTGGGATTCCTTGTTTCTCTATGTAACCTGTTGGATTCCATTTCATCCCTCCCCCCCCCCCCCCCCCCAAAATGGGGAAAAACAACAAAACCTTCATATACTTTCCCCTTATATCAACAAAATAGGAGCTCCGCTACGAAATAAGCATACTCATCTCAGAATAAAAAAATATACATACCGCTCTATAGTAGCATCATGAACAAACTTTTAGATTTAGTTTTCTGCAAGGCAAGAACACGATCCCCTTCCTTGATACTAGTGCATTCATCAACCTGTAGAGGAGTAGAACGGAAGCGCAGACGTGATAAAGCATCTTCTATTGTTGTATAACAATCCTCATCACCATTTCCAAAATCCACTATAATGCCAACATTTGGATCACTGGAGCTGCTTACACTTTAGTTAGAGATATAATGAATAATGAATTCAGTTGAATTCAGTGAACTAAAGGTTGAAATTGTTATAGCAGCAGTACTCAAAAACAAACACAAAAGAAACTTCATTAGTAGATCACTGTCTAGTGACTATAGAAGTTCATGATAGCAGCAAAGAACAATGAACTCTTCGGCTCCAGAAACAGTAAGAAAGGAATCAAAATCTACAGAACATGAGTAGGATGAAACAATTTATAAAGTAAGAGTGTCGGGTAACTCCGTGCAAACTACCCTCAACAAGAAGATGGTGCATTTAGAGAGCTCAGATTCACTTAAACATTCGTCGATCAGAGGGACGAGTTAGAAAAACCGAGTGCGATGTGGAAAAATGGGGGGGGGGGGGGGGGGGGGGGGGGGGGGGGGGGGGGGGGGGGGGGGTGGGGGGGGGGGGGGGGGGGGGGGGGGGGGGGGGGGGGGGGGGGGGGGGGGGGGGGGGGG
Organism: Dactylorhiza incarnata; assembly: GCA_033032865.1. Lineage (NCBI taxonomy): Eukaryota > Viridiplantae > Streptophyta > Magnoliopsida > Asparagales > Orchidaceae > Dactylorhiza > Dactylorhiza incarnata. Next base: position 25,557 of record JAWHQI010002756.1, read on the forward strand.
GGGGGGGGGGGGGGGGGGGGGGGGGGGGGGGGGGGGGGGGGGGGGGGGGGGGGGGGGGGGGGGGGGGGGGGGGGGGGGGGGGGGGGGGGGGGGGGGGGGGGGGGGGGGGGGGGGGGGGGGGGGGGGGGGGGGGGGGGGGGGGGGGGGGGGGGGGGGGGGGGGGGGGGGGGGGGGGGGGGGGGGGGGGGGAGGGGGGGGGGGGGGGGGTGGGGGGGGGTGGGGGGGGGGGGGGGGGGCTGGGGGGGGGGGGGGGGGGGGGGGGGGGGGGGGGGGGGAGGGGGGGGGGGGGGGGGGGGGGGGGGGGGGGGGGGGGGGGGGGGGGGGGGGGGGGGGGGGTTCGGGGGGGGGGGGGGGGGGGGGGGGGGGGGGGGGGGGGGGGGGGGGGGGGGGGGGGGGGGGGGGGGGGGGGGGGGGGGGGGGGGGGGGGGGGGCGGGGGGGGGGGGGGGGGGGGGGGGGGGGGGGGGGGGGGGGGGGGGGGGGGGGGGGGGGGGGGGGGGGGGGGGGGGGGGGGGGGGGGGGGGGGGAGGGGGGGGAGGGGGGGGGGGGGGGGGGGGGGGGGGGGGGGGGGGGGGGGGGGGGGGTGGGGGGGGGGGGGGGGGGGGGGGGGGGGGGGGGGGGGGGAGGGGGGGGGGGGGGGGGG